>OY288290.1:40089804-40386933 GCA_958450335.1 Hibiscus tridactylites | reverse complement strand
CCGTGTTTTGGAACGGCCTTGGCCTGTTTCGGAACGGGTGACCGTTGGGGGCTGACATGGGCGGTTAAATGTTTCAAAATGTTTGCATTTTGGTCCTGAATCTTGTTTGTGCAATTGTTTGAGTTCGGGATGTCCGTTTGAGCTGAAATTTGGCAGAGAAGCATGAAACATGACTAATTTCAAGTTGGTAACTTAAAATCTGGTTAAGTCCTTAAAGTTTTCAGAAATTACAATTTGGTCCCTAAAGTTGTAATTTGTTCAATTGGGTCCCTGTTTGATCTCTGATGTTTGTGATCTTTGAGCATGGTGTTTGTGTGATCACATATAAGGTTATTGTGCATCTAGACAAGAAAAAAAAAGGGTCGTTAATCAAGGTTGACTTTCGGGTTGACTTTGGTTTTCCCCGTGTAATCTTCGTAGTTCGGGTCAACCGTCCAGACCGGGCTACGGGGGTTACATATTTTCTTACAACGTTCAATAACCCAACCTTCGCCATCAACTCGCTTTTGGAAGTTTTTATCCAAAATCAAAGCTTTACCCAAAGTTAAAACTTTTGGCTGGCGTATGGCTTCTGATGCTCTACCAGTTGGATCTAAAATGCAAGCCTTTTCCCCTAGCTCGGGGCCTTGCTCTATCTGTGGTAGCCACTCGGAATCGATTCTTCATGCGCTTCGTGACTGCCCTGGGGCATCTGAAGCCCTCCAAATTAGTGGTATCCCTATCTCTCTCTATAAGAGTTTAGCTCCTACGCCCATGCAATGGTTAGAGGAAGCGGCCTCTACAATTTCCTATGATAAATTTGGTCTCTTCCTTACTGTTTTATGGAATATATGGAACAGACGAAATGACTGGGTTCACAACCACCATCTACAACCTCCATGGCTAATTGCTGTTAATTCAATTAGCTTACATGACGAATTTTGTAAATCTTTAATTTCGGTTGACCCAGCTTCATCTACATTTTCTAATCCTTCCCGAACATTTCCTCCACCTAGTCATATCAAAATAAATGTGGACGGAGACTTTAACCCTTCAACTCGTGCAGCAGTCGTCGGCGTTGTTGCTCGTGATTCTGCAGGAGCAGTCGTGGGTGGTCTTGCTTTCCCTCTTGGTAGCTGTCAGGACGCTATCACCAGTGAAGGGGAAAGCATCCTAGCTGGTCTCACCTTTGCTCGATCTCAAGGATGGAATCGTATCTTGATCGAAACTGACTGCGCTTCTCTCGCGAATAGGATCAACAATCCTGCTCAGGACCTCTCTACTATGGGGCCAACTATTCTTCAGATACAAGCTGCTCTCTGCGACTTTGATTTTATTTCTATTTCCTTTGTACGCCGTGAGGCAAATATTATAGCCCATACTTTGGCTACCTTTTCGCTGAATTCTATGACTTCTACGTCATTTGAATCGGATATCCCACATTGTATACAACAATTTGTAACAAACCATCTTTGATTAATAATATTTGGGCACTCTTTTCCCCTTTTTAGGGTCCTCTAGCTTTGCTTGAAGGACAGTAGTAGGGGTTTTTAATGAGGCCTTTTCTTCAAAAAAAAAAAATTCTAACGGGTCCATTGAAAGGCCCATTTAGACCTGCTCGTCCGAAACCTCGACAAAAAGGACTGCAAAATAGTTTTAATCAAATTTTAGGAGTTCAAATAATTGATTAGGAGCTTTTCAACACAATTATATTGCAAAACCTCAATTTTATACTTGTTACTCAGTTAAAATTCCAACGGGCCCATTGAAAGGCCCATTTAGACCTGCTCGTCCGAAACCTCTACAAAAAAGTTCGCAAAAATGTTTTATTCATATATTAGGAGTTAAAATAATTGATTAAGAGCTTTTCAACACAATTATATTGCGAAACCTCAATTTCTGTAATTTTTACTCAGTTAAAATTCCAACGGGTCCATTGAAAGGCCCATTTAGACCTGCTCGTCCGAAACGTATCAAAAAGGACTGCAAAAAAGGTTTTAATCAAATTTAAGGAGTTTATGTAATTGATTAGAAGCTTTTCAACACAATTATATTGCAAAACCTCAATTTTATACTTTTTACTCAGTTAAAATTTCAATGGGTCCATTGCAAGGCCCATTTAGACCCGCTCGTCCGAAACCTCTACAAAAAGGACAGCAAAAATGTTTTATTCAAATATTAGGAGTTCAAATAATTGATTAGGAGCTTTTCAACACAATTATATTGAAAAACCTCAATTTTATACTTTTTACTCAGTTAAAATTCAAACGGGCCCATTGAAAGGCCCATTTAGACCTGCTCGTCCGAAACCTCTACAAAAAGGTTCGCAAAAATGTGTTATTCAAATATTAGGAGTTCAAATAATTGATTAGGAGCTTTTCAACACAATTATATTGCAAAACCTCAATTTCTGTACTTTTTACTCAGTTAAAATTCCAACGGGACCATTGAAAGGCCCTTTTAGACCTGCTCGTCCGAAACCTCTACAAAAAGGACCGCAAAAATGTTTTATTCAAATATTAGGAGTTAAAATAATTTATTAGGAACTTTTCAACACAATTATATTGTGAAACCTCAATTGTTGTACTTTTTACTCAGTTAAAATTCTAACGGGTCCATTGAAAGGCCCATTTAGACCTGCTCGTCCGAAACCTCTACAAAAGGACCGCAAAAATGTTTTATTCAAATATTAGGAGTTCAAATAATTGATTAGAAGCTTTTCAACACAATTATATTGCGAAACCTCAATTTCTGTACTTTTTACTCAGTTAAAATACCAACGGGTCCATTGAAAGGCCCATTTCGACCCGCTCGTCCGAAACCTTTACAAAAAGGACTGCAAAATAAGTTTTAATCAAATTTTAGGAGTTCATGTAATTGATTAGGAGCTTTTCAACACAATTATATTGCAAAACCTCAAATTTTGTACTTTTTACTCAATTTAATTCCAACGGGTCCATTGAAAGGCCCATTTAGACCTGCTCGTCCGAAACCTATACAAAAAAGGACCGCAAAACAAGTTTTAATCAAATTTTAGGAGTTCAAATAATTGATTATGAGCTTTTCAACTTAATTATATTGCAAAAGCTAAATTTCTGTACTTTTTACTCAGTTAAAATTCCAACGGGTCCATTGTAAGGCCCATTTAGACATGCTCGTCCGAAACGTATCAAAAAGAATTGCAAAAAAGGTTTTAATCAAATTTTAGGAGTTTATGTAATTGATTAGGAGCTTTTCAACTGTAACGCCCCGGTTTTGGGCTTAGTAGTTTTGGGCGTTGACCGGTTTGGTCAAAGTGCTGTTCGAATCTAAAAAGGTGAAATTAGGAAAGCCTAGTTCGGGTTGCATTAAAAATATGGAAAAATGTTCTAAAATCATCTTTTAATATAATTAAGTGAACTGTGAAATCAATTTTGGAAAATGAGTTTTGGAAGGGTGACATTTTGGCTAGTGACCAAAATGTAATTTTTGAAAGTTTGGTGACTGTTTTCGAAAGGGTTGAAACTTTGAATCTTTAAGGAGCTATTAATCCAAAAGTAGTTTCTCCAGATTTTTCTAAGATATTTTGAGATTTATTCTGATTTTAAAATATGTCAAAAGAGGAGGGAAAGCCATTTTGGCTATTTTGTTAACTAACTTTCCAATTTTCTTTCTCTCATTTTCTCTCAACCCAAACACCTTCTTTCCAGAGAATTGTTTCTGATTTTCTCTCCTAAATCTCTCCTTTCAACTCTCTTTTGATTCCTAATCATCATATCTACAAAACCTCATCATTTGCTACTTGATTCATCAAGGTTTTTGATTCCAAAAAGAGGAGAAACTCAAGTTTGGAGGTAAGAACGTCCTTCTCCTCTAAACTATCAGTTCTTTACTGAAATTCCTAAGTTTTCAATCCTTAATTGATGTTTTATTAAAGGCTTTTAAGATGAGAAATGGATCTTGGCTTATAATGCAAGATTTGGTGATTTTTGATAATTTTCGTTTGATCTGATTAATTTGTGATTTGAGATGTGTTTTTGATGATATTTGAACATTAAATTGATAAGGAATTGAGTTTTGATTAATGCAACCCCGGATAGGTTGAGTTTCCTAAGTTTAGCTTGTGTTTCTTGGTTGTTTTTGAGGTGATCTTGTGGATCTGGTGTTGGTGGAGGTATAAGGATGTTATTAGGCTCTTTTTAGATGTTAAATGATGTTAAAGGATGTTAGGTTTTGATGTTTTATGGCTGGGCTTTGTTGAGAAGTGGTTTGGATGCATTTTCGGTTGTGTTTGGTGGCCGAAAATAGAGTGTGGATGAGAGCAGCGAGTTTAGGTGCTTTCATTGAAGCAATTAATGCATGATGATGCATTAATCCTCTGCTTTGATGTGTTAAAACAGGGGAGGCATCTTTGGATCCAAGAGTTGTTGATCCGGAAGCTTGATTCGGTGCTTCGGCAAGAGGCGAAGTGGAATCGGTGAGTGAAATTGGGTTTTCTGCTTTGAAACCAATGTCTTGGGAGCTTAGTTTAAGTCTAAACAACTTTGCTAAGCTCAAGTGTAAGTTTTCGGAAAGTACTCTCTAGTGGTGGCCATGATTTTGTTGTGATGCAATGTGGTTTATTGCATGATTTAAATACTGTTTTGAAAGCATGATTTAGCATGGTATTTGCTGTTGTTGTAAGCCATTTGTTGAAGGAAGCTCAAGGTAAGAGTTCCTTGTTTTTGTACATTGATAAAATGTGGTTTGATGCTTTTAAATGCATGATGTATATGGCTTGGTTTAATGCTTTAAAACAGTGGATAAATTGATGATAATGATGTATATTGGCAAGTGATGTTTTGAAAAGGTTAAGGTCACTAAGGTGGTTAAAAGTCCTTGAGTGAGCCTTGTTTACTTAAGAACATCAAGGTGGTTAAAAGTCCTTGGATGATTCTTGCTATGGACACAAAGGTGGTTAAAAGTCCTTGTGTGATCCTTTCCATGGTGTTTAAAAGTCCATGGGGCCAATGTGTTTAAAAGTCCTTGGGGCCAAGGTGTTTAAAAGTCCTTGGGGTGAAACTTGATGTGGACACAAAGGTGGTTAAAAGTCCTTGTGTGGTCCTCTTCCATGGTGTTTAAAAGTCCATGGGCCAAGGTGTTTAAAAGTCCTTGGGGCCAAGGTGTTTAAAAGTCCTTGGGGTGAAAGTTGATGAACTTGTTTTTAAAGAAATGGAACTTATCACTTGTGGCCAATATGACATGTTATGATATGAAGCATGAGTTGCTTGTTTTAAGTATGCTTTTGAGCATGTGCAAATGTTGATTTGAAGCATGATTTATAAATGTTTTATAAATGCATTATTGAATGGTTTTATGAGCATTCCTCACTAAGCTTTTGCTTACGCTCTCTTCCGTTTTCTTAATTCAATAATGCAGAACATTAGAGTACTTTGAGGGCAGCAAGAAGGGCAAGCATTCAAGTGAAAGTAAAGCTCAAAGTATGGAAGGTTTCTTAAGTACATTTCTAGCTTTTGGTAATTTGGCAATGGGGGACCAATGTGTATGTTTTGGGAGATGTTTGGAACTCCCTAAGTATGTTGGATGCTGATGAGAATGTTGGTTTTAGTGTTTGGCCTTTATATGCTTGAATTGGAAGTTTATGCTTGTATGGCTTGCTTGTGTAGGAAGCATGCCTATAGATTTGGGGCTTTTCGTATATGATGTTGTTTTGATGAATTGTTGATGCAAGTATGTCTTATATATGTTGAATTGCATGCTGGTAAAGTTTGGTGGCAATTGGAGCATGATTGGATGTTTAATTGCATGTTTAAGAATGCATTTTGGAGCAATCTGTGCAAGGTGTTTCGGAACAGTATCACCCGTTTCGGAACAGGTGCCTTAAACAAGCCCAGGCGTCCGAAACGGGAGGGACCGTTCCGAAACGGTTTGGCTACTGCCAGCCCGTGTTTCGGTACGCGTTGCGGAACGGCCCCGCGTTTCGAAACGGGCTCTGCCTGTTTCGGAACGGGCGACCGTTGGGGGCTGACATTGGCAGTTAAATGTTTTGAATTGTTTGCGTTTTGGTCCTGAATCTTGTTTGTGCAATTGTATGAGTTTGGGATGTCCTTTTGAGCTGAAATTTCACAGTGAAGCATGAAACCTGACTAATTACAAGCTGGTAACTTTAATTTGGGTTAAGTCCTCATATTTATCAGAAATTACAATTTGGTCCTTAAAGTTGTAATTTGTTCAATTGGGTCCCTGTTTGATCTCTGATGATTATGATCTTTGAGTATGCTGTTGTATGATCATATCTAAGGTTTAAAATGCATCTAGACAAGATTAAAAAAAGGGTCGTTAATCAAGGTTGACTTTCGGGTTGACTTTGGTTTTCCCCGTGTGACTTTCTTAATTCGGGTCAACCGTCTAGGCCGGGTTAAGGGGGTTACATTTGGTGGTATCAGAGCTGAGTTCTCGAGTAATTGGGAATGAATGTGTGCATGATTGAAGTATGTATGCCTTGTATGCTTGTTGTTTGAAAGCATGTTTAGTGGCTTGTGATTTGGATGCAATTGAGTTGTATGCTGTGATGTAGCATGTTGTGGGTACCCATTGCCAAATCAAAGCTAATGAAATGATGATTGATTTTGAATGAAATTGAGCTTGAATACTTGGATTGCTTACCTTGCTGGGCCTGACTTTGTTTTATTTTCATTGTGATTGCATGGTAAAAGTATGGCACCACGTAGAGAGTTAAGAAGTAATGTGCGAGCTGCGGCTCAGAATGAGAATGAAAACGAAGAGAACGCGGGTAGTGCGGTGTTACCTCCTCCTCCACCTGGTGGTGGTGGTGCTGAGGGAGGGAGAGTTGAAGCTGCAGCTGGTGTTGGAGCTGTTGGACCAGAGGTTGGTCAGGGGCAAGCTATGCCTGATATGACGATGTTGGTACAAGCTATTGTGGGTGCTTTTCGAGCAGCAATAGCTGGGGCTCAAGGAGCTGGGCATCAGGGAGATGCTGGAGTTAGACTACCTTTGGAGCGTCTGCGCAGTCTTGGTGGGACTGAGTTCAGGGGTATGTCTGCTGAGAGTTCTGAAGCTTGGCTAGAGAGTACCAAGCGAATCTTGGGTCAGATGAGCTGCACGGATGTGCAAAAGCTGGGTTGTGTTGTGTCCTTGCTGCAGGACGATGCGTATACGTGGTGGACAACCACCACAGCTGGGATGGCTGAAGCTGACATCATTTGGACATTCTTTCAGAATGTGTTCAAGCGGAGATATCTTGGAGTGAGATATCTTGATGAGAAGAAACGTGAGTTCATGACTCTTACCCAGGGGAGTATGACAGTGGCTGAGTATGAGGTGCAGTTTGTGCGACTCAGTCAGTATGCACCTGAGCTGATACCTGATGAGCGGGCAAGGTGCGAGAGGTTCCGTTATGGTTTAGTGACGGAGGTGAAGATGTATGTGCTGGCCACTGAATATGATGATTTTGATGTGTTGGTGGGCCGAGCCAAGGACATAGAGATGAACTTGGGTTTATCTGCGAAAGGTGCTGGAGCAAGTTCTGGTAAGAGAGCTGCTGAGTATAGTTCCGGAGATGGACGGAACAAGAGGGGACGTGATCAGAAGTATCAGTCCTCAGCTAAAAGAGGTGGTGGTGCACCTGCTAGAGGAGGCAATGCTAGAGCTGACCCTAGTGCTTGTTGGATATGTGGTTCACGTGGTCACATGAAGCGTGACTGTCCTCGTGCTGTGAGAGAGGTGCAAGCTCCTGTTGCGGCAGCTGGTAATGGATGCTGGAATTGTGGTTCTGCAGACCACTTGAGGCGAGATTGTCCTAGGTTGGCTGGTGATCAGATGCGTGCTCCTGTTGTTGCTGCACCACAGAGAGGTCGTGGGCGCGGCCGTGGTAATTTCCAGAGGTGTGAGGAAGGTGGTCGTGGAGTAGCCCATGTTGTGGCTATTCAGCCTGAAGGTGGAGGCCAAGTGAGGGTGTATGCTCAGCGTGAAGGGAGGAATGATGCAGATGTGATTGCAGGTACCTTTACTTTGCAATCCTTGTCATTGCTTTCTTTGATTGATTCTGGATCTACGCATTCATACATTTTGCGTGATCATGCTGAACTGCTTGGTTTGCCTGTTGAGTCTTTGGATGTTGGTGTTTGTGTCACTAGTTCTTTTGGTGAAACTGTTGTGACTCGAAAGCTTTATAGAAGGTGTCCCTTGGTTGTTCAAGAACATGTTTTTCATGTTGATCTTATGGAGTTGCCCTTTTATGGTTTTGATGTGATCCTTGGTATGGATTGGCTTGCTGAGCATCGTGCTGTTGTGGATTGTGAAAATAAGCGAGTTTCGCTTAAGCTTGCGGATGATTATGAAGTTGTTGTGATTGGTGAGAATGTGAAGTTTCTTGCCAATGTGGTGTCTACCTTGGAGGCGAGTAGGATGCTGAGGCAGGGTTGTGAAGCTTATCTAGCTTTTGTGATGAATCCTAGTTCTAAGGAGTTGAGGGTGCAAGATATCAGAGTTGTGAAGGAGTTTCCTGGTGTTTTTCCTGAGGAGTTGCCTGGTTTACCTCCTAATCGCGAGGTGGAGTTTGGAATTGAGCTGTATGAGAATACAACTCCTGTGTCCATTACTCCCTATAGAATGGCACCTAAGGAGCTGAAGGAGCTGAAGACGCAGTTGCAAGAGCTGCTTGATCGTGGTTTCATCCGGCCGAGTGTGTCACCTTGGGGAGCACCAGTCTTGTTTGTGAAGAAGAAAGATGGCACTATGAGAATGTGCATTGATTACCGTCAGCTGAATAAGTTGACTATCAAGAATCGGTATCCTTTGCCGAGGATTGATGATCTCTTTGATCAATTTCGGGGAGCTGCTGTGTTCTCTAAGATTGACTTGAGGTCAGGGTATTATCAGTTGAAGGTGAAGGATGTGGATGTGCCTAAGACAGCTTTCAGGACAAGGTATGGGCATTATGAGTTCCTTGTGATGCCGTTTGGTTTGACAAATGCTCCTGCTGCTTTTATGGACATGATGAACCGTGTGTTTCATGAATACCTGGACAAGTTCGTTGTGGTGTTCATTGATGATATCCTTGTGTACTCGCGTACTGAGGAGGAGCATGAAGAGCATTTGAGGATTGTGCTGCAAGCTTTGTTGGAGAATCAGCTTTATGCTAAGCTGAGCAAGTGTGAGTTCTGGCTTAAGGAGGTGGTGTTTCTTGGGCATGTGGTCTCAGCTGAAGGGATTCATGTTGATCCTCAGAAGATTGAGGCAGTGATGAACTGGAAGGTTCCTAAGTCTGTTCATGAGGTCCGTAGTTTCCTTGGTTTGGCGGGATACTACCGAAGGTTTGTGGATGGTTTTTCCAAGATTGCTGCTCCTTTGACGAAGCTGTTGCAGAAGGATGTTAAGTATGAGTGGACGAAAGCGAGACAGCAGGCTTTTGAGAAGCTGAAGGCGGCTTTGACGCAAGCACCTATCTTGGTTCAGCCTGAATCAGGGAAAGAGTTTGTGGTCTATAGTGATGCATCCTATGTTGGTTTGGGATGTGTGCTGATGCAAGAGGGTAAGGTGGTGGCTTATGCATCGCGGCAGTTGAAAGTGCATGAGCGCAATTACCCTACGCATGATATTGAGCTGGCTGCAGTGGTTTTTGCTCTGAAGATCTGGAGGCATTATTTGTATGGTGAGAAGTGTACGGTGTACATGGATCACAAGAGCTTGAGGTATTTGATGTCACAGAAGGAGTTGAATCTTAGGCAGCGGCGTTGGTTGGAGTTGCTCAAGGATTATGATCTGACGATTGAGTATCATCCTGGAAAGGCTAATGTTGTTGCGGATGCCTTGAGTAGGAAAGTAGCTGTTGAGCTGAGGGCTATGTTTGCTAGCTTGAGCATATCGCGAGATGGTGGTCTTGTTGCTAAGTTGCAGGTGAAACCATCGTTGGTTCAGTTGATCAAGGATAAGCAGTTGCTAGATGATTCCTTGGTGTCTCATGTTCAGGATATCGCGGAGGGTAGACCTTCGGATTTCTGTTTTAATGATGATGGTGTGTTGTGTTTTGGGAGTCGGATAGTAGTGCCTGCTGATGCTGAGTTGAGGCGTGCTATTCTGACTGAAGGCCATAGTAGTCCTTTTGCTATGCACCCTGGTAGTACTAAGATGTATCGTGATCTTCGTGATGAGTACTATTGGGTGGGTTTGAAGAAGGATGTTGTAGAGTTTGTGAGCAAGTGTTTGGTGTGTCAGCGAGTTAAGGCTGAACATCAAGTTCCTTCTGGGTTGTTGCAACCGTTGAAAATCCCTGAATGGAAGTGGGAAAGGGTTACCATGGATTTTGTATCTGGTTTACCTTTGTCTCCTTCGAAGAAGAATTCTGTTTGGGTGATTGTGGATCGCCTGACGAAGTGTGCGCATTTCTTGCCTGTGCATACTACGTTTTCTTTGGATAAGCTGGCAGAGCTGTACATTGCTGAGATTGTGAGGCTGCATGGTGTGCCTAAGTCGATTGTGTCGGATAGGGATCCGAGGTTCACATCGCGTTTCTGGCAGTGTTTGCATCAAGCTCTGGGTACAAGGTTGCATTTCAGTACATCCTATCATCCTCAGTCGGATGGTCAGTCTGAGCGAGTTATTCAGATTTTGGAGGATATGTTGAGATGTTGCGTGATTGAGTTTCAAGGTTCTTGGGAGAAGCATCTGCCTTTGGTTGAGTTCGCTTATAACAATAGTTATCAGGCGAGTATACAGATGGCACCTTATGAGGCTTTGTACGGGAGGAAGTGTAGGACTCTTCTTTGTTGGGCTGAAACTGGTCAAAAGTTGGTTTCGATGCCGGCTTTGTTGAAAGGAACCACCGAGAAGGTGAAGCTCATCTGTGAGCGGTTGAAGGCTGCCTCTGATCGGCAAAAGTCTTACGCGGATTTGAAGCGTAAGGAGATAGAGTATGCGGTGGGTGACCGTGTGTTCTTGAAGGTTTCGCCTTGGAAGAAGGTGATGAGGTTTGGCCGGATGGGTAAGTTGAGCCCTAGGTACATTGGACCATATGAGGTGGTTGAGCGTGTGGGTCCTGTTGCGTATCGGTTGAGGTTACCTCAGGAGTTGGAGAAGATTCATGATGTGTTCCATGTTTCTATGCTCCGAAAGTATAGATCTGATCTTTCGCATGTGATGCCTGTGGAGGAAGTGGTTTTGAATCCAGATTTGACCTACGATGAGGAACCGGTGAAGGTTCTGGATTCGGATAGCAAGGTTCTTCGTGGCAAGACCATTGAGTTGGTGAAGGTACTGTGGAAGCATCGAGGTGTTGAGGAAGCCACGTGGGAGCGTAAGGAAGACATGATGAAGCAGTTTCCTTATCTCTTTCCTTCAGGTAAATTTCGAGGACGAAATTTCTTAAGGGGGGGAGAGTTGTAACGCCCCGGTTTTGGGCTTAGTAGTTTTGGGCGTTGACCGGTTTGGTCAAAGTGCTGTTCGAATCTAAAGAGGTGAAATTAGGAAAGCCTAGTTCGGGTTGCATTAAAAATATGGAAAAATGTTCTAAAATCATCTTTTAATATAATTAAGTGAACTGTGAAATCAATTTTGGAAAATGAGTTTTGGAAGGGTGACATTTTGGCTAGTGACCAAAATGTAATTTTTGAAAGTTTGGTGACTGTTTTCGAAAGGGTTGAAACTTTGAATCTTTAAGGAGCTATTAATCCAAAAGTAGTTTCTCCAGATTTTTCTAAGATATTTTGAGATTTATTCTGATTTTAAAATATGTCAAAAGAGGAGGGAAAGCCATTTTGGCTATTTTGTTAACTAACTTTCCAATTTTCTTTCTCTCATTTTCTCTCAACCCAAACACCTTCTTTCCAGAGAATTGTTTCTGATTTTCTCTCCTAAATCTCTCCTTTCAACTCTCTTTTGATTCCTAATCATCATATCTACAAAACCTCATCATTTGCTACTTGATTCATCAAGGTTTTTGATTCCAAAAAGAGGAGAAACTCAAGTTTGGAGGTAAGAACGTCCTTCTCCTCTAAACTATCAGTTCTTTACTGAAATTCCTAAGTTTTCAATCCTTAATTGATGTTTTATTAAAGGCTTTTAAGATGAGAAATGGATCTTGGCTTATAATGCAAGATTTGGTGATTTTTGATAATTTTCGTTTGATCTGATTAATTTGTGATTTGAGATGTGTTTTTGATGATATTTGAACATTAAATTGATAAGGAATTGAGTTTTGATTAATGCAATCCCGGATAGGTTGAGTTTCCTAAGTTTAGCTTGTGTTTCTTGGTTGTTTTTGAGGTGATCTTGTGGATCTGGTGTTGCTGGAGGTATAAGGATGTTATTAGGCTCTTTTTAGATGTTAAATGATGTTAAAGGATGTTAGGTTTTGATGTTTTATGGCTGGGCTTTGTTGAGAAGTGGTTTGGATGCATTTTCGGTTGTGTTTGGTGGCCGAAAATGGAGTGTGGATGAGAGCAGCGAGTTTAGGTGCTTTCATTGAAGCAATTAATGCATGATGATGCATTAATCCTCTGCTTTGATGTGTTAAAACAGGGGAGGCATCTTTGGATCCAAGAGTTGTTGATCCGGAAGCTTGATTCGGTGCTTCGGCAAGAGGCGAAGTGGAATCGGTGAGTGAAATTGGGTTTTCTGCTTTGAAACCAATGTCTTGGGAGCTTAGTTTAAGTCTAAACAACTTTGCTAAGCTCAAGTGTAAGTTTTCGGAAAGTACTCTCTAGTGGTGGCCATGATTTTGTTGTGATGCAATGTGGTTTATTGCATGATTTAAATACTGTTTTGAAAGCATGATTTAGCATGGTATTTGCTGTTGTTGTAAGCCATTTGTTGAAGGAAGCTCAAGGTAAGAGTTCCTTGTTTTTGTACATTGATAAAATGTGGTTTGATGCTTTTAAATGCATGATGTATATGGCTTGGTTTAATGCTTTAAAACAGTGGATAAATTGATGATAATGATGTATATTGGCAAGTGATGTTTTGAAAAGGTTAAGGTCACTAAGGTGGTTAAAAGTCCTTGAGTGAGCCTTGTTTACTTAAGAACATCAAGGTGGTTAAAAGTCCTTGGATGATTCTTGCTATGGACACAAAGGTGGTTAAAAGTCCTTGTGTGATCCTTTCCATGGTGTTTAAAAGTCCATGGGGCCAATGTGTTTAAAAGTCCTTGGGGCCAAGGTGTTTAAAAGTCCTTGGGGTGAAACTTGATGTGGACACAAAGGTGGTTAAAAGTCCTTGTGTGGTCCTCTTCCATGGTGTTTAAAAGTCCATGGGCCAAGGTGTTTAAAAGTCCTTGGGGCCAAGGTGTTTAAAAGTCCTTGGGGTGAAAGTTGATGAACTTGTTTTTAAAGAAATGGAACTTATCACTTGTGGCCAATATGACATGTTATGATATGAAGCATGAGTTGCTTGTTTTAAGTATGCTTTTGAGCATGTGCAAATGTTGATTTGAAGCATGATTTATAAATGTTTTATAAATGCATTATTGAATGGTTTTATGAGCATTCCTCACTAAGCTTTTGCTTAAGCTCTCTTCCGTTTTCTTAATTCAATAATGCAGAACATTAGAGTACTTTGAGGGCAGCAAGAAGGGCAAGCATTCAAGTGAAAGTAAAGCTCAAAGTATGGAAGGTTTCTTAAGTACATTTCTAGCTTTTGGTAATTTGGCAATGGGGGACCAATGTGTATGTTTTGGGAGATGTTTGGAACTCCCTAAGTATGTTGGATGCTGATGAGAATGCTGGTTTTAGTGTTTGGCCTTTATATGCTTGAATTGGAAGTTTATGCTTGTATGGCTTGCTTGTGTAGGAAGCATGCCTATAGATTTGGGGCTTTTCGTATATGATGTTGTTTTGATGAATTGTTGATACAAGTATGTCTTATATATGTTGAATTACATGCTGGTAAAGTTTGGTGGCAATTGGAGCATGATTGGATGTTTAATTGCATGTTTAAGAATGCATTTTGGAGCAATCTGTGCAAGGTGTTTCGGAACAGTATCACCCGTTTCGGAACAGGTGCCTTAAACAAGCCCAGGCGTCCGAAACGGGAGGGACCGTTCCGAAACGGTTTGGCTACTGCCAGCCCGTGTTTCGGTACACGTTGCGGAACGGCCCCGCGTTTCGAAACGGGCTCTGCCTGTTTCGGAACGGGTGACGGTTGGGGGCTGACATTGGCAGTTAAATGTTTTGAATTGTTTGCGTTTTGGTCCTGAATCTTGTTTGTGCAATTGTATGAGTTTGGGATGTCCTTTTGAGCTGAAATTTCATAGTGAAGCATGAAACCTGACTAATTACAAGCTGGTAACTTTAATTTGGGTTAAGTCTTCATATTTATCAGAAATTACAATTTGGTCCTTAAAGTTGTAATTTGTTCAATTGGGTCCCTGTTTGATCTCTGATGATTATGATCATTGAGTATGCTGTTGTATGATCATATCTAAGGTTTAAAATGCATCTAGACAAGATTAAAAAAAAGGGTCGTTAATCAAGGTTGACTTTCGGGTTGACTTTGGTTTTCCCCGTGTGACTTTCTTAATTCGGGTCAACCGTCTAGGCCGGGTTAAGGGGGTTACATCAACACATTTATATTGCAAAACCTCAATTTTATACTTTTTACTCAGTTAAAATTTCAACGGGTCCATTGAAAGGCCCATTTAGACCCGCTCGTCCGAAACCTCTACAAAAAGGACCGCAAAAATGTTTTATTCAAATATTAGGAGTTCAAATAATTGATTAGTAGCTTTTCAACACATTTATACTGCAAAACCTCAATTTCTGTACTTTTTACTCAGTTAAAATTCTAACGGGTCCATTGAAAGGCCCATTTAGACCTGCTTGTCCGAAACCTCGACAAAAAGGACTGCAAAATAGTTTTAATCAAATTTTAGGAGTTCAAATAATTTATTAGGAGCTTTTCAACACAATTATATTGCAAAACCTCAATTTCTGTAATTTTTACTCAGTTAAAATTTCAAGGGGTCCATTGAAAGGCCCATTTAGACCCGCTCGTCCGAAACCTCTAAAAAAAGGACTGCAAAAATGTTTTATTCAAATTTTAGGAGTTCAAATAATTGATTAGGAGCTTTTCAACACAATTATATTGAAAAACCTCAATTTTATACTTTTTACTCAGTTAAAATTCAAACGGGCCCATTGAAAGGCCCATTTAGACCTGCTCGTCCGAAACCTCTACAAAAAGGTTTGCAAAAATGTTTTAGTCAAATATTAGGAGTTAAAATAATTGATTAGGAGCTTTTAAACACAATTATATTGCAAAACCTCAATTTCTGTACTTTTTACTCAGTTAAAATACCAACGGGTCCATTGAAAGGCCCATTTAGACCTGCTCGTCCGAAACCTCTACAAAAAGGACCGCAAAAATGTTTTATTCAAATATTAGGAGTTCAAATAATTGATTAGGAGCTTTTCAACACAATTATATTGCGAAACCTCAATTTCTGTACTTTTTACTCAGTTAAAATACCAACGGGTCCATTCAAAGGCCCATTTCGACCCGCTCGTCCGAAACCTCTACAAAAAGGACTGCAAAATAAGTTTTAATCAAATTTTAGGAGTTCATGTAATTGATTAGGAGCTTTTCAACACAATTATATTGCAAAACCTCAATTTTTGTACTTTTTACTCAATTTAATTCCAACGGGTCCATTGAAAGGCCCATTTAGACCTGCTCGTCCGAAACCTATACAAAAAAGGACCGCAAAACAAGTTTTAATCAAATTTTAGGAGTTCAAATAATTTATTAGGAGCTTTTCAACTTAATTATATTGCAAAAGCTAAATTTCTGTACTTTTTACTCAGTTAAAATTTCAACGGGTCCATTGTAAGGCCCATTTAGACCTGCTCGTCCGAAACGTATCAAAAAGAATTGCAAAAAAGGTTTTAATCAAATTTTAGGAGTTTATGTAATTGATTAGGAGCTTTTAAACACATTTATATTGTAAAACCTCAATTTTATACTTTTTACTCAGTTAAAATTTCAACGGGTCCATTGAAAGGCCCATTTAGACCCGCTCGTCAAAAACCTCTACAAAAAGGACCGCAAAAATGTTTTATTCAAATATTAGGAGTTCAAATAATTGATTAGGAGCTTTTCAACACATTTATACGGCAAAACCTCAATTTCTGTACTTTTTACTCAGTTAAAATTCTAACGGGTCCATTGAAAGGCCCATTTAGACCTGCTCGTCCGAAACCTCGACAAAAAGGACTGCAAAATAGTTTTAATCAAATTTTAGGAGTTCAAATAATTTATTAGGAGCTTTTCAACACAATTATATTGCAAAACCTCAATTTCTGTAATTTTTACTCAGTTAAAATACCAACGGGTCCATTCAAAGGCCCATTTAGACTTGCTCGTCCAAAACCTCTACAAAAAGGACCGCAAAAATGTTTTATTCAAATATTAGGAGTTCAAATAATTGATTAGGAGCTTTTCAACACAATTATATTGCGAAACCTCAATTTCTGTACTTTTTACTCAGTTAAAATACCAACGGGTCCATTCAAAGGCCCATTTCGACCCGCTCGTCCGAAACCTCTACAAAAAGGATTGCAAAATAAGTTTTAATCAAATTTTAGGAGTTCATGTAATTGATTAGGAGCTTTTCAACACAATTATATTGCAAAACCTCAATTTTTTTACTTTTTACTCAATTTAATTCCAACGGGTCCATTGAAAGGCCCATTTCAACCCGCTCGTCCGAAACCTCTACAAAAAGGACTGCAAAATAAGTTTTAATCAAATTTTAGGAGTTCATGTAATTGATTAGGAGCTTTTCAACACAATTATATTGCAAAACCTCAATTTTTGTACTTTTTACTCAATTTAATTCCAACGGGTCCATTGAAAGGCCCATTTAGACCTGCTCGTCCGAAACCTCTACAAAAAATGACCGCAAAACAAGTTTTAATCAAATTTTAGGAGTTCAAATAATTTATTAGGAGCTTTTCAACACAATTATATTGCAAAAAGCTAAATTTCTGTACTTTTACTCAGTTAAAATTCCAACGGGTCCATTGTAAGGCCTATTTAGACATGCTCGTCCGAAACGTATCAAAAAGGACTACAAAAAAGATTTTAATCAAATTTTAGGAGTTTATGTAATTGATTAGGAGCTTTTTAACACAATTATATTGCAAAACCTCAATTTTATACATTTTACTCAATTAAAATTTCAACGGACAAAAAGGACTGCAAAATAGTTTTAATCAAATTTTAGGAGTTCAAATAATTGATTAGGAACTTTTCAACACAATTATATTGAAAACCCTCAATTTTATACTTTTTACTCAGTTAAAATTCAAACGGGCCCATTGAAAGTCCCATTTAGACCTGCTCGTCCGAAACCTCTACAAAAAGGTTCGCAAAAATGTTTTATTCAAATATTAGGAGTTCAAATAATTGATTAGGAGCTTTTCAACACAATTATATTGCAAAACCTCAATTTCTGTACTTTTTACTCAGTTAAAATTCCAACGGGTCCATTGAATGGCCCATTTAGACCTGCTCGTCCAAAACCTCTACAAAAAGGATCGCAAAAAATGTTTTATTCAAATATTAGGAGTTCAAATAATTGATTTGGAGCTTTTCAACAAAATTATATTGCAAAACCTCAATTTCTGTACTTTTTACTTAGTTAAAATTCAAACGGGCCCATTGAAAGGCCCATTTCGACCCGCTCGTCCGAAACCTCTACAAAAAGGTTCGCAAAAATGTTTTATTCAAATATTAGGAGTTCAAATAATTGACTAGGAGCTCTTAAACACAATTATATTGCAAAAGCTCAATTTCTGTACTTTTTACTCAGTCAAAATTCCAACGGGTCCATTGTAAGGCCCATTTAGACCTGCTCGTCCGAATGGTATCAAAAAGGACTGCAAAAAAAGATTTAATCAAATTTTAGGAGTTTATGTAATTGATGAGGAGCTTCTCAACACAATTATATTGCAAAACCTCAATTTTATACTTTTTACTCAGTTAAAATTTTAACGGGTCCATTGAAAGGCCCATTTAGACCCGCTCGTCCGAAACCTCTACAAAAAGGACCGCAAAAATGTTTTATTCAAATATTAGGAGTTCAAATAATTGATTAGGAGCTTTTCAACACATTTATATTGCAAAACCATAATTTTTGTACTTTTTACTCAGATAAAATTCTAACGGGTCCATTGAAAGGCCCATTTAGACCTGCTCGTCCGAAACCTCTACAAAAAAGGACCGCAAAGCAAGTTTAAATCAAATTTTAGGAGTTCAAATAATTGATTAGGAGCTTTTCAACACAATTATATTGCAAAATCTCAATTTCTGTACTTTTTACTCCGTTAAAATTACAACGGGTCCATTGTAAGGCCCATTTAGACCTGCTCGTCCGAAACGTATCAAAAAGGACTACAAAAAACGTTTTAATCAAATTTTAGGAGTTTATGTAATTGATTAGGAGCTTTTCAACACAATTATATTGAAAAACCTCAATTTTATACTTTTTAATCAGTTAAAATTTCAACGGGTCCATTGAAAGGCCCATATAGACTCGCTCGTCCGAAACCTCTACAAAAAGGACCGCAAAAATGTTTTATACAAATATTAGGAGTTCAAATAATTGATTAGGAGCTTTTCAACACAATTATATTGCAAAACCTCAATTTCTGTACTTTTTACTCAGTTAAAATTCCAACGGGTCCTTTGAAAGGCCCATTTAGACCTGCTCGTCCGAAACCTCTACAAAAAGGACCGCAAAAAATGTTTTATTCAAATATTAGGAGTTCAAATAATTGATTAGGAGCTTTTCAACACAATTATATTGCAAAACCTCAATTTCTGTACATTTTACTCAGTTAAAATTCCAACGGGTCCATTGAAAGGCCCATTTAGACCTGCTCGTCCGAAACCTCTACAAAAAGGACCGCAAAAAATGTTTTATTCAAATATTAGGAGTTCAAATAATTGATTAGGAGCTTTTCAACGCAATTATAATGCGAAACGTCAATTTCTGTACTTTTTACTCAGTTAAAATACCAACGGGTCCACTGAAAGGCCCATTTAGACCTGCTCGTCCGAAACCTCTACAAAAAGGATTGTAAAATAAGTTTTATTCAAATTTTAGGAGTTCGAATAATTGATTAGGAGCTTTTCAACATAATTATATTGTAAAAGCTCATTTTTTGTACTTTTTACTCAGTTAAAATTCCAACGGGTCCATTGCAAGGCCCATTTAGACCTTCTCGTCCGAAACGTATCAAAAAGGACTGCAAAAAAAAGTTTTAATCAAATTTTAGGAGTTTATGTAATTGATTAGGAGCTTTTCAACACAATTATATTGAAAAACCTCAATTTTATACTTTTTACTCAGTTAAAATTCAAACGGGCCCATTGAAAGGCCCATTTAGACCTGCTCGTCCGAAACCTCTACAAAAAAGTTCGCAAAAATGTTTTATTCAAATATTAGGAGTTCAAATAATTGATTAGGAGCTTTTCAACACAATTATTTTGCAAAACCTCAATTTTTGTACTTTTTACTTAGTTAAAATTCCAACGGGTCCATTGAATGGCCCATTTAGACCTGCTCGTCCGAAACCTCTACAAAAAGGACTGCAAAAAATGTTTTATTCAAATATTAGGAGTTCAAATAATTGATTAGGAGCTTTTCAACACAATTATAATGCGAAACCTCAATTTCTGTACTTTTTACTCAGTTAAAATACCAACGGGTCCATTGAAAGGCCCATTTCGACCCGCTTGTCCGAAACCTCTACAAAAAGGACTGCAAAATAAGTTTTGATCAAAATTTAGGAGTTCATGTAATTGATTAGGAGCTTTTCAACACAATTATATTGCAAAACCTCAATTTTTGTACTTTTTACTCAATTTACTTCCAACGGGTCCATTGAAAGGCCCATTTAGACCTGCTCGTTCGAAATCTCTACAAAAAAGGACCGCAAAACAAGTTTTAATCAAATTTTAGGAGTTCAAATAATTTATTAGGAGCTTTTCAACACAATTATATTGAAAAAGCTCAATTTCTGTACTTCTACTCAGTTAAAATTCCAACGGGTCCATTGTAAGGCCCATTTAGACCTGCTCGTCCGAAACGTATCAAAAAGGACTGCAAAAAAAGGTTTTAATCAAATTTTAGGAGTTTATGTAATTGATTAGGAGCTTTTCAACACAATTATATTGAAAAACCTCAATTTTATACTTTTTACTCAGTTAAAATTTCAACGAGTCCAGTGAAAGGCCCATATAGACCCGCTCGTCCGAAACCTCTACAAAAATGACCGCAAAAATGTTTTATTCAAATATTAGGTGTTCAAATAATTGAATATGAGCTTTTCAACACATTTATATTGCAAAACCTCAATTTCTGTACTTTTTACTCAGTTAAAATTCTAACGGGTCCATTGAAAGGCCCATTTAGACCTGCTCTTCCGAAACGTCGACAAAAAGGACTGCAAAATAGTTTTAATCAAATTTTAGGAGTTCAAATAATTGATTAGGAACTTTTCAACACAATTATATTGAAAAACCTCAATTTTATACTTTTTACTCAGTTAAAATTCCAACGGGCCCATTGAAAGGCCCATTTAGACCTGCTCGTCCGAAACCTCTACAAAAAGGTTCGCAAAAATGTTTTATTCAAATATTAGGAGTTCAAATAATTTATTAGGAGCTTTTCAACACAATTATAATGCGAAACCTCAATTTCTGTACTTTTTACTCAGTTAAAATACCAACGGGTCCATTGAAAGGCCCATTTCGACTCGCTCGTCCGAAACCTCTACAAAAAGGACTGCAAAATAAGTTTTAATCAAATTTTAGGAGTTTATGTAATAGATTAGGAGCTTTTCAACACAATTATATTGCAAAACCTCAATTTCTATACTTTTTACTCAGTTAAAATTCAAACAGGCCCATTGAAAAGCCCATTTAGACCTGGTCGTCCGAAACCTCTACAAAAAGGTTCGCAAAAAAGTATTATTCAAATATTAGGAGTTCAAATAATTGATTAGGAGCTTTTCAACACAATTATATTGCAAAACCTCAATTTCTGTACTTTTTACTCAGTTAAAATTCCAACGGGTCCATTGAATGGCCCATTTAGACCTGCTCGTCCGATACCTCTACAAAAAGGACCGCAAAAATGTTTTATTCAAATATTAGGAGTTCAAATAATTGATTAGGAGCTTTTCAACACAATTATATTGCAAAACCTCAATTTCTGTACTTTTTACTCAGTTAAAATTCCAAAGGGTCCATTGAAAGTCCCATTTAGACCTGCTCGTCCGAAACCTCTACAAAAATGACCGCAAAAATGTTTTATTCAAATATTAGGAGTTCAAATAATTGATTAGGAGCTTTTCAACACAATTATATTGCGAAACCTCAATTTCTGTACTTTTTACTCAGTTAAAATACCAACGGGTCCATTGAAAGGCCCATTTCGACCCGCTCGTCCGAAACCTTTACAAAAAGGACTGCAAAATAAGTTTTAATCAAATTTTAGGAGTTCATGTAATTGATTAGGAGCTTTTCAACACAATTATATTGCGAAACCTCAATTGCTGTACTTTTTACTCAGTTAAAATTCCAAAGGGTCCATTGAAAGGCCCATTTCGACCCGCTCGTCCGAAACCTCTACAAAAAGGTTCGCAAAAATGTTTTATTCAAATATTAGGAGTTCAAATAATTGATTAGGAGCTTTTCAACACAATTATATTGCAAAGCCTCAATTTTTGTACTTTTTACTCAATTTAATTCCAACGGGTCCATTGAAAGGCCCATTTAGACCTGCTCGTCCGAAACCTCTACAAAAAAGGACCGCAAAACAAGTTTTAATCAAATTTTAGGAGTTCAAATAATTGATTAGGAGCTTTTCAACACAATTATATTGCAAAAGCTCAATTTCTGTACTTTTTACTCAGTTAAAATTCCAACGGGTCCATTGTAAGGCCTATTTTGACCTGCTCGTCCGAAACGTATCAAAAAGGACTGCGAAAAAGTTTTAATCAAAATTTAGGAGTTTATGTAATTGATTAGGAGCTTTTCAACACAATTATATTGCAAAACCTCAATTTTATACTTTTTACTCAGTTAAAATTTCAATGTGTCCATTGAAAGGCCCATTTAGACCCGCTCGTCCGAAACCTCTACAAAAAGAACCGCAAGAATGTTTTATTCAAATATTAGGAGTTCAAATAATTGATTAGGAGCTTTTCAACACAATTATATTGCAAAACCTCAATTTCTGTACTTTTTACTCAGATAAAATTCTAACGGGTCCATTGAAAGGCCCATTTAGACCTGCTCGTCCGAAACCTCTACAAAAAAGGACCGCAAAACAAGTTTTAATCAAATTTTAGGAGTTCAAATAATTGATTAGGAGCTTTTAAACACAATTATATTGCAAAAGCTCAATTTCTGTACTTTTTACTCAGTTAAAATTCCAACGAGTCCATTGTAAGGCCCATTTAGACCTGGTCATCCGAAACGTATCAAAAAGGACTGCAAAAAAAGATTTAATCAAATTTTAGGGGTTGATGTAATTGATTAGGAGCTTTTCAACACAATTATATTGCAAAACCTCAAATTTATACTTTTTACTCAGTTAAAATTTCAACGGGTCCATTGAAAGGCCCATTTAGACACGCTCGTCCGAAACCTCTACAAAAAGGACCGCAAAAATGTTTTATTTAAATATTAGGAGTTCAAATAATTGATTAGGAGCTTTTCAACACATTTATATTGCAAAACCTCAATTTCTGTACTTTTTACTCAGTTAAAATTCTAACAGGTCCATTGAAAGTCCTATTTAGACCTGCTCGTCCGAAACCTCGACAAAAAGGACTGCAAAATAGTTTTAATCAAATTTTAGGAGTTCAAGTAATTGATTAGGAACTTTTTCAACACAATTATATTGAAAAACCTCAATTTTATACTTTTTACTCAGTTAAAATTCAAACGGGCCCATTGAAAGGCCCATTTAGACCTGCTCGTCCAAAACCTCTACAAAAAGGTTCGCAAAAATGTTTTATTCAAATATTAGGAGTTCGAATAATTGATTAGGAGCTTTTCAACATAATTATATTGCAAAACCTCAATTTCTGTACTTTTTACTCAGTTAAAATTCCAACGGGTCCATTGAATGGCCCATTTAGACCTGCTCGTCCAAAACCTCTACAAAAAAGTTCGCTCAAAAGGGTTTTCGTACTCCTCCTTGGTGACTCAACGCCACCAAGGCCACGCGCGACTTTTGACTCATGTGTACACACTAACATCCTAATGATCGATCATTTGTATTCAAGTATACTAGTGCCAACATTTACTCATTTCAAGTTACTCATCTCAATCAATTCCGTGCTTAGCACGTACTCACCAACAACCATCATCATGCATGTCTCAAGCATCACAAGTCATATCTCATCCCACATGTATAATACAATATACATAAACATTCATATCACATTTCATACGAGACATACACAACCACATACATGAGTTCATCCAAAGGCTCTAAATCAAGTTTAGGATTAGGCTACCACCCTAATCCTAACTCTAGGTGGGTCTACCAAGCCCAACCTAGTCCATATACTCAAACCAACTATTTTAAAACTATTTAAAACAATTAAACACTCACCTAAGCTTCCAAGCTCAAAGACCAAGCAAGCAACCGTCTTCAATTTCCCGGATTCACTTTCGATGCTTCACCGATGCCCAAACTCGATTCTAATCAATCTCAAACACAAACAAAACATTCGCAATCAATAACTCATCATCGGAACTAACCTGGATTAACATTATCAAGCATCCAACACTCAAAATCAATCCCAAAACAGAATTTCCGAGCAGCCCCTAAAACCCACTGAAATCTTCCATTTCAAACATCCAAACAACCATCAAACACACCCAAAGTGACCCTCATATATCATACCAACACCAGCCCTCAAAAACCAACATTAAACCACCCCAAAAACCACTTTAAAACCCTCCAAAAACCCCCTTGAAACCCAATTCCGAAAATTTCCCAAAATCACTTGAAATTCACATATGATATACCATTTGACCTCCATACATCATAATTAAACATATTAAATCAAAACATTTAGTTTTATAACATAAAGCTTTCATCTTTAATCCAAACTTTCCAAAATGACATTTTCTAAAACCTTCATGGAAATGAAAATAAAAAGTACTTTTATGGAGAGGAAGATGAGGGGAAGTCAAAAATGCCATTACCTTGCAAAACGGAGTTGGAATGGGTGAGAAATGGGATGGAATAGTAACTTGGTGGAGGACTCTCCCCTTTCCCGTTGGTGAAGAAGAGGATGAATAGGAAAATGGGGTTTTATGGTATAAAGCGGGATTTAAATTAGAAAAGGGGTAAATTACACAAAGGCCATTAATGAATGGCTATTCCCTTGTTTTTAAAATAGCTCTTCAATTTTGAGTCTAAATCAATTTGGTCCCATTCAAATCGTTTATTTTGAAACCCGAAATTTTAAAGGATCATTTTAATTATAAAACCGAGCCCAAAATAATATTAAAATATTATTTTCAAATAACCCCTAAACCCGGGTGTTACAACTCTCCCCCACTTAAGGAATTTCGTCCCCGAAATTACTTGGTGGAAACAAATACGGAAACTGCTCAACCATATCCGCTTTTCTCTCCCACGTGGCCTCTTCCACACCTCTATGCCTCCACAACACCTTGACCAACTCTATGGTCTTACCACGCAACACCTTGCTATCAGAAGCAAGTATCTCAACGGGCTCTTCGTTATAGGACAAATCCGGATTTATCTCTATCTCCTCAACGGGCATGACATGCGAAGGATCTGATCTATATCTCCTAAGCATAGACACATGAAAGACATCATGGATCTTCTCTAACTCGGAAGGTAACCTCAAACTATAAGCTACAGGCCCAATCCGCTCAACTATCTCATACGGACCAATGAACCTCGGACTCAACTTGCCCTTCCGGCCAAATCTCATTACCTTCTTCCACGGAGATACTTTCAGAAACACTTTCTCACCCACTGAGTACTCAATCTCTTTCCTCTTCAAATCCGCATAAGACTTCTGACGATCGGAAGATGCTTTCAAACGGTCACAAATCAACTTCACTTTTTCGGTAGTCCCTTTAAGCAAGTCTGGCATAGGTAACAGTCTCTGACCTGTCTCGGCCCAACAAATCGGAGTCCTACATCGTCTACCATACAAAGCCTCATAAGGTGCCATCTGAATACTAGACTGATAACTGTTGTTGTAAGCAAACTCAACTAACGGTAAGTGCTTCTCCCAAGAACCTTGGAAGTCAATCACACAACAACGAAGCATATCCTCAAGAATCTGTATCACTCGCTCTGACTGCCCATCGGACTGAGGATGATAAGACGTGCTGAAATGCAAACGACTACCTAGAGCACTATGCAAGCAACCCCAGAATCTCGAAGTAAATCTAGGATCCCTATCTGAAACGATAGACTTCGGAACTCCATGAAGTCTCACAATCTCACGAATGTACAAGTTTGCCAACTTGTCTAAATAATCAGTAGTGTTCACTGCTAAGAAGTGAGCACACTTAGTGAACCTATCAACAATCACCCAAACAGAGTTCTTCTTCGAAGGAGACAAAGGCAACCCCGATACAAAATCCATGGTGATCCTCTCCCATTTCCATTCCGGAATCTTCAAAGGTTGTAGCGAACCTGAAGGAACCTGATGTTCTGCCTTCACTCTCTGACAAACCATACAACGGCTCACATACTCGGCTACATCTCTCTTCAGACCAACCCAAAAGTAATCGTTCTTCAAATCTCGGTACATTTTGGTACTACTCGGATGCATAGAAAAGGGACTCAAATGTGCTTCACTCAGAATCTGACGTCTCAACTCGACATCTTCCGGTACAACAATTCTATCTCTAAAGCACAACAAGCTCTCACCACTAAAACTATACTCGGTCGGTCTTCCTTTGGCTATGTCCTGAACATGAGGAACTAAACTCGTATCTTGCAACTGCTTCTCTCTAATCAACTGAATCAAAGAAGGCTTCACTTGCAACTCGGTGATCAAACCACCATCATCGGACACACTCAATCTAGCAAATATAGCTCTCAACTCAACGGCCACTTTTCTACTCAAAGCATCGGCTACTACATTTGCTTTACCCGGATGGTACTCAATGGTCAAATCATAATCTTTTAACAACTCTAGCCATCTTCTCTGTCTCAAGTTCAACTCTTTCTGTGTCATCAAGTACTTCAAGCTCTTGTGATCGGTGTAAACTATACACTTCTCACCATACAAATAATGACGCCAAATCTTCAATGCAAACACGACTGCGGCTAGCTCTATGTCATGAGTAGGATAGTTCTTCTCATGAATCTTCAAATGTCTAGAAGCATAAGCAACAACTCTCCTTTCTTGCATCAAAACACATCCTAAGCCTACGTAGGAAGCATCACTGTAAATCACAAACTCCTTACCTGAAACAGGTTGCACTAACACTGGAGCATTCGTCAAAGCTTCTTTCAATTTCTCAAAGGCCTTCTGTCTTGCATCTGACCATTCAAATTTGACTCCTTTTTGCAACAATTTAGTCAAAGGAGCAGCTACTCTAGAGAAACCATCAACAAATCTCCTATAGTAACCGACTAATCCTAGGAAACTCCTAATCTCGGTCACGGACTTAGGTTGTTTCCACTCAACAATAGCCTCAATCTTCGAGGGATCAACTCGGATGCCTTCGGCCGAAACAACATGGCCAAGAATACAACCTCTCAAATCCAGAACTCACATTTACTAAGCTTCGCATACAACTGATTGCTCAACAATCTCTGTAAAACAAATCTCAAGTGCTCATCATGCTCTTCTTCTGTCTTCGAGTACACAAGTATGTCATCAATGAAGACAACTACAAACCGGTCTAGATAGTCTCTAAAAATTCTGTTCATCATGTCCATGAATGCTGCTGGTGCATTCGTGAGCCCAAATGGCATCACAAGAAACTCATAGTGGCCATATCTAGTCCTAAAAGCTGTCTTCGGAACATCACCCTCCTTTACCTTCAACTGATAATACCCGGATCTCAAATCTATCTTCGAGAACACTGAAGCACCTCTCAACTGATCAAACAAATCATCTATACGAGGCAACGGATACTTGTTCTTCACAGTCAACTGATTCAACTGTCTATAGTCAATACACATGCGCATGCTACCATCTTTCTTTTTCACAAACAACACGGGAGCACCCCACGGAGAACTACTAGGCCTAATAAAACCACGGTCTAATAATTCTTGCAACTGACTCTTCAATTCTTTCAACTCTTTCGGAGCCATACGATACGGAGCTATCGAAACTGGATTAGACCCTGAAATTGTCTCAATCACAAACTCAACATCTTTGTCCGGAGGCAAACCCGACAACTCTTCAGGAAACACATCTGGAAAGTCACACATTGTTCTGATATCTTTCGGTCTAGCTTCACTCATATCCGGATTCATAACATAAGCTAAATAAGCCCCACATCCAGAGTCCATCAACCTATGAGCCTCTAAAGCTGACACCACATTAGACAAGAACTTAATGTTCTCACCTACTACTACTACCTCGTAGTCATCAGAAAGCTTCAAAGAAATTCTCTTTGTCTCAAAATCCACACTAGCCCGATGCTCAACCAACCAGTCCATACCCAGAATAATATCAAAACCATAGAAAGGAAGTTCCATCATATCAACTGAGAACACATGACCCTGAATCTTCAGTGGACACCTCCTATACATACGTCTAACCACAACTGTCTCACCAAAAGAACTAGTAACATGCATACCTACATATAAGATCTCAACAGGGATATCTAACTTCGGTGCATGTTCACTCAAAATGTAGGAATGCGTAGAACCCGAATCAACCAAAGAAAGCAAGGACATAGACTGTAACTCGAAATTACCTGCTATCACATCGGTGTCGTTCCCGGCCTCTCTCTGAGCATAGACCCTCGTTGGTCCTCCCGCCTCTGGCTACACATCCACAACATGAGCAAGATTCCTCTGAGCATCTACCCTAGGTGCATCAGCCCTAGGCTGGAAGTAGCCACGACCGTGCCCACGGCCTCTCTGAAAATCATTCGCTCTCGCAGGAGCCTGAGCAATGTTCGGTGCCTGAGCCGCCTGATGCGGACAATCCCTCCTAAAGTGGTCCCTCGAACCACAGTTCCAACAAGCATGGAAGTTACCCCAACACTCACCAGCGTGCTGTCTCCCACAACGGGTACACTCGGGCAAACGCCCTCCTCCTCTATGGCCCTGATGGCCCCTACCATGGTGGCCACCGCCACGTCTATGATCAAACTAATGTCCGCCACCTCTGTGCCTCTTGGCGTCTCTACCATCAAAGTGGTTATGCCTCTTACCAGAACTGGAACCACCAGATCGTTTGGCCGAACCCAAACTGTGCTCTAAATCCTTGGCCCTCGCGACCAATACATCAAAGTCTGAGTAATCAGAAGCCAACGTGTACCTCTTGACCTCTTCATTCAATCCGTAGCGGAATCGGTTACAGTGTTCCACTTCAGTAGGAACCAACTCTGGGGCATACTGACTCAAGCGAACAAAGCGGACCTCATAATCAGTCACAGAAGCCTCTCCCTGAGTAAGAGCCATGAACTCTCGCTTCTTCTCATCTAGGTACCTCGGTCCCAAGTACCTCTTCCTGAAAGCGGACTCAAAGAAATCCCAATCTATCTCTGCCTCTGGAACCCCAGTAGTAATGGTGACCCACCAGGTGTAGGCATCACCCTGAAGCAACGAGATCACACAACCCAATCTACGTGCGCCCGCACAACCCATCTGAGCCAAGATACGAACTGTCTTCTCCAACCATAACTCTGATCTCTCCGGAGTAGATCCCTAAACTCCTCGGCCCCCAAGCTACGGAGCCTCTCCAAAGGTAGACTAGCATCGTCACACCTAGGCTGAGCTGCAGTTTGAGCTCCCGCAACTGCGGCCTGAAATGCTCCCGCTATCGCTTGCACTAGCGGAGTCATATCAATTCCAGCTGGACCTTGGCCACCTTGGCCACCTTGAGGTCCATCTCCTCCGGCTCCATCCTCGCCCCCAACTCCAGGTGGAGGAGGTGGTGGTGGTGGAGGTGGTGGTGGAGCGCCAACTCCCGCAGCCACCGGCCCTTCTATGTGAGCCTCCACACCAACTGCCGGCTCAACAGGAGCCGCAACCCGTGGTTCCTGACGAACCACTCTCGTCCTACCTCTCGGTCTAGACATCGCTCTCACAGATATCAACTACAACCACAACAACAAAACATACAAGCTGGGTTAGCAAGGCAAGGCTTCCAAGTGTTCAAGTACGTTCCCTCACTTAAAAATCATTTTTCCAATGTAATAGTAGCAATGGGACTCACACACACACATACTTTTGAATAAACAGTCAATCATACTTGTCAAACAAGCAACCATTCTTTCAAGGCAAGCAAACACCGTGCATATCAATCAAAAACTTGAACTTACCTCACTTACCTGCCTAAGGTCTTGGTAACCTTAGGCTCTGATACCAACAAGTGTAACCCCCTCATCCCGGTCTAGCCGAATGACCGGTCCAAGTGGGCCACACGGGGAAAACCGAAGCGAAACCCAAAGGATTCCCCCTCGGTTAGCAACCCTATATTTTTTTTCATTTTAGTCTTGCCTAGATGAACTTTAAGTCCTAAGTGATTTACAACAGCGGAAACCAATCAAAGGGAAAAACACATTTGAACCACAGCCATGCATAACAGTCCATTTTTAAACTTACAGGGCAGACCGTATCGGTACTCTAGCTAGGGGTATCGATACGCCCTGACCAGGTCAACCCAAGAAGTCAACCTCGAGAAGTCCGTATCGATACAGCCCTTGAGCGTATCGATGCGCCCTTCTCGGTCAACCCTTCTTGGTCAACAAAGTAGACCCGTATCGATACTCGGGATCCCTGTATCGGTACGCTCTACTCTCACTCAACTCTTCAAATTACAGTGAGTTCGGAGGGTATCGATACCCTTAGGGTATCGGTACGCCAGGCAAAATTTCTGGCTTTTGGGCAAGTCCGTATCGATACGGCCTGAGGCGTATTGATACGCCCTGCACTGCAATTCCACCAAACTCAACCAAAACGAACAAGACTCGAACCTAGATGCAATTTAAGACTTCCTTAGCCCCAACCAAACATTCACACAACATTTACATACCACTATATAGCCATACAAGCATCCAACATGTACAAACATCAAGGAAATCATGATTTAGACCCAAGATGGCATTCAAGCACTCAAAGTTTATACTTCAACATTCAACACATAAGCAACTTCAAAGGCACATAGTCAACATTCGTACTAAGCAATTTAGGCATGGGATACAATTCAAACATGGCATCACAAGCCATACAAAAGCAAGATAACAAGGAGTCTAAACAAGCTCCTAAACAACCATCAATCATCCAATCAACACAACACATGTCCCATTGCTCAAACTATTACATGTTCAACATTAAAAACTCATACTTGAAGTACTCAAGATTAACAACCACACTTGGAGGCTCTCCACTTGCTCAAGCAACCCACGAACTAAGGATCTGCAATGTTGAACAAAGAGAGCGTAAGCAATGATGCTTAGTGAGGGTAAGCTCTAAAAACAAACCTCAACATTGCAGGGTCCGAGCACGATCTAGCCAAGGCATTACACAAATATACCAAGGATCCACAAGAGTCATAAGTTAAAGATGCATGAGCAATATACAATATAAATGCCATGATCATAAGCTCCACTCCACAATACACGTAATCACATTCAAGCATCCCATCGAAGAATCATGAACCTCAACACATTGATACACATATCAAACAACATTGGCACCTAGCTATGACCCGAATACGCGGATAGACACGTTGGAACTCACATCCAACAACCACATTACCTCACGGTGGGATTGCACTCATCACCGATCTCGCGGAGGGGATTCCACTCATCCTCACGCCCCGTCGATGGGATTCCACTCATCACCGACTATATTTAAATACAATTTCCAGGCGAACCCGTACTCCTCCTTGGTGACTCAACGCCACCAAGGCAACGCGCGACTTTTGACTCATGTGTACACACTAACATCCTAATGATCGATCATTTGTATTCAAGTAACTAGTGCCAACATTTACTCATTTCACGTTACTCATCTCAATCAATTCCGTGCTTAGCACGTACTCACCAACAACCATCATCATGCATGTCTCAAGCATCACAATTCATATCTCATCCCACATGTATAATACAATATACATAAACATTCATATCACATTTCATACGAGAAATACACAACCACATACATGAGTTCATCCAAAGGCTCTAAATCAAGTTTAGGATTAGGCTACCACCCTAATCCTAACTCTAGGCGGGTCTACCAAGCCCAACCTAGTCCATATACTCGAACCAACTATTTTAAAACCATTTAAAACAATTAACCACTCACCTAAGCTTCCAAGCTCAAAGACCAAGCAAGCAACCGTCTTCAATTTCCCGGATTCACTTCTGATGCTTCACCGATGCCCAAACTCGATTCTAATCAATCTCAAACACAAACAAAACATTCGCAATCAATAACTCATCATCGGAACTAACTCGGATTAACATTATCAAGCATCCAACACTCAAAATCAATCCCAAAACAGAATTTCCGAGCAGCCCCTAAAACCCACTGAAATCTTCCATTTCAAACATCCAAATAACCATCAAACACACCCAAAGTGACCCTCATATATCATACCAACACCAGCCCTCAAAAACCAACATTAAACCACCCCAAAAACCACTTTAAAACCCTCCAAAAAACCCCCTTGAAACCCAATTCCGAAAATTTCCCAAAATCACTTGAAATTCACATATGATATACCATTTGACCTCCATACATCATAACTAAACATATTAAATCAAAACATTTAGTTTTATAACATAAAGCTTTCATCTTTAATCCAAACTTTCCAAAATGACATTTTCTAAAACCTTCATGGAAATGAAAATAAAAAGTACTTTTATGGAGAGGAAGATGAGGGGAAGTCAAAAATGCCATTACCTTGCAAAACGGAGTTGGAATGGGTGAGAAATGGGATGGAATAGTAACTTGGTGGAGGACTCTCCCCTTTCCCGTTGGTGAAGAAGAGGATGAATAGGGAAAATGGGGTTTTATGGTATAAAGGGGGATTTAAATTAGAAAAGGGGTAAATTACACAAAGGCCATTAATGAATGGCTATTCCCTTGTTTTTAAAATAGCTCTTCAATTTTGAGTCTAAATCAATTTGGTCCCATTCAAATCGTTTATTTTGAAACCCGAAATTTTAAAGGATCATTTTAATTATAAAACCGAGCCCAAAATAATATTAAAATATTATTTTCACCTAACCCCTAAACCTGGGTGTTACACTTTCAATGGACCCGTTGGAATTTTAACTGAGTAAAAAGTACAGAAATTGAGGTTTTGCAATATAATTGTGTTGAAAAGCTCCAAATCAATTATTTGAACTCCTAATATTTGAATAAAACATTTTTGCGAACCTTTTTGTAGAGGTTTCAGACGAGCAGGTCTAAATGGGCCTTTCAATGGGCCCGTTTGAATTTTAACTAAGTAAAAAGTATAAAATTGAGGTTTTTCAATATCATTGTGTTGAAAAGTTCCTAATCATCAATTTGAACTCCTAAAATTTGATTAAAACTTTTTTTGCAGTCCTTTTTGATACGTTTCGGACGAGCAGGTCTAAATGGGCCTTACAATGGACCCTTTGGAATTTTAACTGAGTAAAAAGTACAGAAATTGAGCTTTTGCAATATAATTGTGTTGAAAAGCTCCTAATCAATTATTTGAACTCCTAAAATTTGATTAAAACTTGTTTTGTTGTCCTTTTTGTAGAGGTTTCGGACGAGCAGGTCTAAATGGGCCTTTCAATGGACCCGTTGAAATTAAATTGAGTAAAAAGTACAAAAATTGAGGTTTTGTAATATAATTGTGTTGAAAAGCTCCTAATCAATTACATGAACTCCTAAAATTTGATTAAAACTTATTTCGCGGTCCTTTTTGTAGAGGTTTCAGACGAGCGGGTAGAAATGGGCCTTTCAATGGACCCGTTGGTATTTTAACTTAGTAAAAAGTACAGAAACGGTGGTTTCGCATTATAATTGTGTTGAAAAAAACCTAATCAATTATTTGAACTCCTAATATTTGAATAATACATTTTTTGCGGTCCTTTTTGTAGAGGTTTCGGACGAGCAGGTCTAAATGGGCCTTTCAATGGACCCGTTGGAATTTTAACTGAGTAAAAAGTACAGAAGTTGAGGTTTCGCAATATAATTATGTTGAAAAGCTCCTAATCAATTATTTGAACTCCTAATATTTGAATAAAACATTTTTGCGAACCTTTTTGTAGAGGTTTCGGACGAGCAGGTCTAAATGGGCCTTTCAATGGGGCCGTTTGAATTTTAACTGAGTAAAAAGTATAAAATTAAGGTTTTGCAATATAATTGTGTTGAATAGTTCCTAATAAATTATTTGAACTCCTAAAATTTGAATAAAACTATTTTGCAGTCCTTTTTGTCGAGGTTTCGGACGAGCAGGTCTAAATGGGCCTTTCAATGGACCCGTTGGAATTAAATTGAGTAAAAAGTACAAAAATTGAGCTTTTGCAATACAATTGTGTTGAAAAGCTCCTAATCAGTTATTTGAACTCCTAATATTTGAATACAACATTTTTGCGGTCCTTTTTGTAGAGGTTTCAGAGGAGCTGGTCTAAACGGGCCTTTCAATGGGCCCGTTGGAATTTTAACTGAGTAAAAAGTATAAAATTGAGGTTTTGCAATATAATTGTGTTGAAAAGCTCCTAATAAATTACATAAACTCCTAAAATTTGATTAAAACTTATTTTGCAGTCCTTTTTGTAGAGGTTTCGGACGAGCGGGTCGAAATAGGCCTTTCAATGGACCCGTTGGAATTTTAACTAAGTAAAAAGTACAGAAAATTAGGTTTTGCAATATAATTGTGTTGAAAAGCTCCTAATCAATTATTTGAACTCCTAATCAATTACATGAACTCCTAAAATTTGATTAAAACTTATTTCGCGGTCCTTTTTGTAGAGGTTTCGGACGAGCGGGTCGAAATGGGCCTTTCAATGGACCCGTTGGTATTTTAACTGAGTAAAAAGTTCAGAAATTGAGGTTTCGCATTATAACTGTGTTGAAAAGAACCTAATCAATTATTTGAACTCCTAATATTTGAATAATACATTTTTTGCGGTCCTTTTTGTAGAGGTTTCGGACGAGCAGGTCTAAATGGGCCTTTCAATGGACCCGTTGGAATTTTAACTGAGTAAAAAGTACAGAAATTGAGGTTTTGCAATATAATTGTGTTGAAAAGCTCCTAATCAATTATTTGAACTCCTAATATTTGAATAAAACATTTTTGCGAACCTTTTTGTAGAGGTTTCGGACGAGCAGGTCTAAATGGGCCTTTCAATGGGCCTGTTTGAATTTTAACTGAGTAAAAAGTATAAAATTAAGGTTTTGCAATATAATTGTGTTGAAAAGTTCCTAATAAATTATTTGAACTCCTAAAATTTGAATAAAACTATTTTGCAGTCCTTTTTGTCGAGGTTTCGGACGAGCAGGTCTAAATGGTCCTTTCAATGGACCCGTTGGAATTAAATTGAGTAAAAAGTACAAAAATTGAGCTTTTGCAATACAATTGTGTTGAAAAGCTCCTAATCAGTTATTCGAACTCCTAATATTTGAATAAAACATTTTTGCGGTCCTTTTTGTAGAGGTTTCAGAGGAGCTGGTCTAAACGGGCCTTTCAATGGGCTCGTTGGAATTTTTACTAAGTAAAAAGTATAAAATTGAGGTTTTGCAATATAATTGTGTTTAAAAGCACCTAATCAATTACATAAACTCCTAAAATTTGATTAAAACTTATTTTGTAGTCCTTTTTGTAGAGGTTTCGGACGAGCGGGTCGAAATAGGCCTTTCAATGGACCCGTTGGAATTTTAACTGAGTAAAAAGTACAGAAATTTAGGTTTTGCAATATAATTGTGTAGAAAAGCTCCTAATCAATTATTTGAACTCCTAATATTTGAATAAAACATTTTTGCGGTCCTTTTTGTAGAGGTTTCGGACGAGCATGTCTAAATGGGCCTTTCAATGGGCCCGTTGGAATTTTAACTGAGTAAAAAGTATAAAATTGAGGTTTTTCAATATAATTGTGTTGAAAAGTTCCTAATCAATTATTTGAACTCCTAAAATTTGGCTAAAACTATTTTGCGGTCCTTTTTGTCGAGGTTTCGGACGAGCAGGTCTAAATGGGCCTTTCAATGCACCCGTTAGAATTTTAACTGAGTAAAAAGTATAGAAATTGAGGTTTTGCAATATAATTGTGTTGAAAAGCTCATAATCTATTACATAAACTCCTAAAATTTGATTAAAACTTTTTTTGCAATCCTTAATGTAGAGGTTTCGGACGAGCGGGTCGAAATGGGCCTTACAATGGACCTGTTGGAATTTTAACTGAGTAAAAAGTACAGAAATTGAGATTTTGCAATATAAATGTGTTGAAAAGCTCCTAATCAATTATTTGTACTCCTAATATTTGAATAAAAGATTTTTGCGGTCCTTTTTGTAAAGGTTTCGGACGAGCGGGTTTAAATTGGCCTTTCAATGGACCCGTTGAAATTTTAAATGAGTAAAAAGTATAAAATTGAGGTTTTGCAATACAAATGCGTTGAAAAGCTCCTAATCAATTATTTGAACTCCTAATATTTGAATATAACATTTTTGCGGTCCTTTTTGTAGAGGTTTCGGACGAGCGGGTCTAAATGGGCCATTCAATGGACCTGTTGAAATTTTAACTGAGTAAAAAGTATGAAATTGTAGTTTTGCAATATAATTGTGTTGAAAAGCTCCTAATCAATTACATAAACTCCTAAAATTTGATTAAAACCTTTTTTGCAGTCCTTTTTGATACGTTTTGGACGAGCGGGTCTAAATGGGCCTTACAATGGACCTGTTGGAATTTTAACTGAGTAAAAAGTATAGAAATTTAGCTTTTGCAATATAATTGTGTTGAAAAGCTCCTAATCAATTATTTGAACTCCTAAAATTTGATTAAAACTTGTTTTGCGGTCCTTTTTTGTAGAGGTTTCAGACGAGCGGGTCTAAATGGGCCTTTCAATGGACCCGTTGGAATTAAATTAAGTAAAAAGTACAAAAATTGAGGTTTTACAATATAATTGTGTTGAAAAGCTCCTAATCAATTACATGAACTGCTAAAATTTGATTAAAACTTATTTTGCAGTCCTTTTTGTAGAGGTTTCGGACGAGCGAGTCGAAATGGGCCTTTCAATGGACCCGTTGGTATTTTACCTGAGTAAAAAGTACAAAAATTGAGGTTTCGCTTTATAATTGTGTTGAAAAGCTCCTAATCAATTATTTGAACTCCTAATATTTGAATAAAACATAATTGCGGTCCTTTTTGTAGAGGTTTCGGACGAGCAGGTCTAAATGGGCCTTTCAATGGATCTGTTGGAATTTTAACTGAGTAAAAAGTACATAAATTGAGGTTTTGCAATGTAATTGTGTTGAAAAGCTCCTAATCAATTATTTTAACTCCTAATATTTGAATAAAACATTTTTGCGAACCTTTTTATAGAGGTTTCGGACGAGCAGGTCTAAATGGGCCTTTCAATAGGCCCGTTTGAATTTTAACTGAGTAAAAAGTATAAAATTGAGGTTTTTCAATATAATTGTTTTGAAAAGTTCCTAATAAATTATTTGATCTCCTAAAATTTGATTAAAACTATTTTGTAGTCCTTTTTGTCGAGGTTTCAGACGAGTAGGTCTAAATGGGCCTTTCAATGGACCCGTTAGAATTTTAACTGAGTAAAAAGTACAGAAATTGAGGTTTTGCAATATAAATGTGTTGAAAAGCTCCTAACCAATTATTTGAACTCCTAATATTTTAATAAAACATTTTTGCGGTCCTTTTTGTAGAGGTTTCGGACGAGCGGGTCTAAATTGGCCTTTCAAAGGACCCGTTGAAATTTTAAATGAGTAAAAAGTATAAAATTGAGGTTTTGCAATACAATTGCGTTGAAAAGCTCCTAATCAATTATTTGAACTCCTAATATTTGAATATAACATTTTTGCGGTCCTTTTTGTAGAGGTTTCGGACGAGCGGGTCTAAATGGGCCTTTCAATGGACCCGTTGAAATTTTAACTGAGTAAAAAGTATGAAATTGAGGTTTTGTAATATAATTGTGTTGAAAAGCTCCTAATCAATTACATAAACTCCTAAAATTTGATTAAAACCTTTTTTGCAGTCCTTTTTGATACGTTTTGGACGAGCATGTCTAAATGGGCCTTACAATGGACCCGTTGGAATTTTAACTGAGTAAAAAGTACAGAAATTTAGCTTTTGCAATGTAATTGTGTTGAAAAGCTCCTAATCAATTATTTGAACTCCTAAAATTTGATTAAAACTTGTTTTGCGGTCCTTTTTTGTAGAGGTTTCAGACGAGCGGGTCTAAATGGGCCTTTCAATGGACCTGTTGGAATTAAACTAAGTAAAAAGTACAAAATTGAGGTTTTGCAATATAATTGTGTTGAAAAGCTCCTAATCAATTGCATAAACTCCTAGAATTTGATTAAAACTTATTTTGTAGTCCTTTTTGTAGAGGTTTCGGACGAGCGGGTCGAAATGGGCCTTTTAATGGACCCGTTGGTATTTTAACTGAGTAAAAAGTACAGAAATTGAGGTTTCGCAATATAATTGTGTTGAAAATCTCCTAATCAATTATTTGAACTCCTAATATTTGAATAAAACATTTTTGCGGTCCTTTTTGTAGTGGTTTCGGACGAGCAAGTCTAAATGGGCCTTTGAATGGACCCGTTGGAATTTTAACTGAGTAAAAAGTACAGAAATTGAGGTTTTGCAATATAATTGTATTGAAAAGCTCCTAATCAATTATTTGAACTCCTAATATTTGAATAAAACATTTTTGCGAACCTTTTTGTAGAGGTTTCGGACGAGGAGGTCTAAATGGGCCTTTCAATGGGCCCGTTTGAATTTTAACTGAGTAAAAAGTATAAAATTGAGGTTTCGCAATATAATTGTGTTGAAAAGCTCCTAAACAATTATTTGAACTCCTAATATTTGAATTAAACATTTTTGCGGTCCTTTTAGTAGAGGTTTCGGACGAGCAGGTCTAAATGGGCCTTTCAATGGACCCGTTGGAATTTTAACTGGGTAAAAAGTACTGAAATTGAGGTTTTGCAATATAATTGTGTTGAAAAGCTCCTAATCAATTATTTTAACTCCTAATATTTGAATAAAACATTTTTGCGAACCTTTTTGTAGAGGTTTCGGACGAGCAGGTCTAAATGGGCCTTTTAATGGACCCGTTGAAATTTTAACTGAGTAAAAAGTATAAAATTAAGGTTTTACAATATAATTGTGTTGCAAAGCTCCTAATAAAATACATAAACTCCTAAAATTTGATTAAAACCTTTTTTGCAATCCTTTTTGATACGTTTCGGACGAGCAGGTCTAAATGGGCCTTACAATGGACCCGTTGGAATTTTAACTGAGAAAAAAGTACAGAAATTTAGATTTTGCAATATAATTGTGTTGAAAAGCTCCTAATCAATTATTTGAACTCCTAAAATTTGATTAAAACTTGTTTTGCGGTCCTTTTTTGTAGAGGTTTCGAACGAGCAGGTCTAAATGGGCCTTTCAATGGACCCGTTGGAATTAAATTGAGTAAAAAGTAAAAAAATTGAGGTTTTGCAATATAATTGTGTTGAAAAGCTCCTAATCAATTACATAAACTCCTAAAATTTGATTAAAACCTTTTTTGCAGTCCTTTTTGATACGTTTCAGACGAGCAAGTCTAAATGGGCCTTACAATGGACCCGTTGGAATTTTAACTGAGTAAAAAGTACAGAAATTTAGATTTTGCAATATAATTGTGTTGAAAAGCTCCTAATCAATTATTTGAACTCCTAAAATTTGATTAAAACTTGTTTTGCGGTCCTTTTTTGTAGAGGTTTCGGACGAGCAGGTCTAAATGGGCCTTTCAATGGACCCGTCGGAATTAAATTGAGTAAAAAGTACAAAAATTGAGGTTTTGCAATATAATTGTGTTGAAAAGCTCCTAATCAATTACATGAACTCCTAAAATTTGATTAAAACTTATTTTGCAGTCCTTTTTGTAGAGGTTTTGGACGAGCGGGTCGAAATGGGCCTTTCAATGGACCCGTTGGTATTTTAACTGAGTAAAAAGTACAGAAATTGAGGTTTCGCAATATAATTGTGTTGAAAAGCTCCTAATCAATTATTTGAACTCCTAATATTTGAATTAAACATTTTTGCGGTCCTTTTTGTAGAGGTTTCGGACTAGCAGGTCTAAATGGGCCTTTCAATGGACCCGTTGGAATTTTAACTGAGTAAAAGGTACAGAAATTGCGGTTTTGCAATATAATTGTGTTGAAAAGCTCCTAATCAATTATTTGAACTCCTAATATTTGAATAAAACATTTTTGCGAACCTATTTGTAGAGGTTTTAGACGAGCAGGTCTAAATGGGCCTTTCAATGGGCCCGTTTGAATTTTAACTGAGTAAAAAGTATAAAATTGAGGTTTTCAATATAATTGTGTTGAAAAGTTCCTAATAAATTATTTGAACTCCTAAAATTTGATTAAAACTATTTTGCAGTCCTTTTTGTCGAGGTTTCGGACGAGCAGGTCTAAATGGGCCTTTCAATGGACCCGTTAGAATTTTAACTAAGTAAAAAGTACAGAAATTGAGGTTTTGCAATATAAATGTGTTGAAAAGCTCCTAATAAATTATTTGAACTTCTAATATTTGAATAAAACATTTTTGCGGTCCTTTTTGTAGAGGTTTCGGACAAGCGGGTCTAAATGGGCCTTTCAACGGACCCGTTGAAATTTTAACTAAGTAAAAAGTACAGAAATTGAGGTTTTGCAATATAATTTTGTTGAAAAGCTCCTAATCAATTATTTGAACTCCTAATATTTGAATAAAACATTTTTGCGAACCTTTTTGTAGAGGTTTCGGACGAGCAGGTCTAAATGGGCCTTTCAATGGGCCCGTTTGAATTTTAACTGAGTAAAAAGTATAAAATTGAGGTTTTCAATATAATTGTCTTGAAAAGTTCCTAATAAATTATTTGAACTCCTAAAATTTGATTAAAACTATTTTGCAGTCGTTTTTGTCGAGGTTTCGGACGAGCAGGTCTAAATGGGCCTTTCAATGGACCCGTTAGAATTTTAACTAAGTAAAAAGTACAGAAATTGAGGTTTTGCAATATAAATGTGTTGAAAAGCTCCTAATAAATTATTTGAACTTCTAATGTTTGAATAAAACATTTTTGCGGTCCTTTTTGTAGAGGTTTCGGACGAGCGGGTCTAAATGGGCCTTTAAATGGACCCGTTGAAATTTTAACTGAGTAAAAAGTATAAAATTGAGGTTTTGCAATATAATTGTGTTGAAAAGCTCCTAATCAATTACATAAACTCCAAAAATTTGATTAAAACCTTTTATGCAGTCCTTTTTGATACGTTTCGGACGAGCAGGTCTAAATGGGCCTTACAATGGACTCGTTGGAATTTTAACTGAGTAAAAAGTACAGAAAATTAGCTTTTGAAATATAATTTTGTTGAAAAGCTCCTAATCAATTATTTGAACTCCTAAAATTTGATTAAAACTTGTTTTGCGGTACTTTTTTGTAGAGGTTTCGGACGAGCAGGTCTAAATGGTCCATTCAATGGACCCGTTGGAATTAAATTGAGTAAAAAGTACAAAAATTGAGGTTTTGCAATATAATTGTGTTGAAAAGCCCCTAATCAATTACATGAACTCCTAAAATTTGATTAAAACTTATTTTGCAGTCCTTTTTGTAGAGGTTCCGGACGAGCGGGTCGAAATGGGCCTTTCAATGGACCCGTTGGTATTTTAACTGAGTAAAAAGTACAGAAATTGATGTTTCGCAATATAATTGTGTTGAAAAGCTCCTAAACAATTATTTGAACTCCTAATATTTGAATTAAACATTTTTGCGGTCCTTTTAGTAGAGGTTTCGGACGAGCAGGTCTAAATGGGCCTTTCAATGGACCCGTTGGAATTTTAACTGTGTAAAAAGTACAGAAATTGAGGTTTTGCAATATAATTGTGTTGAAAAGCTCCTAATCAATTATTTGAACTCCTAATATTTGAATAAAACATTTTTGCGAACCTTTTTGTAGAGGTTTCGGACGAGTAGGTCTAAATGGGCATTTCAATGGGCCCGTTGGAATTTTAACTGAGTAAAAAGTACAGAAATTGATGTTTCGCAATATAATTGTGTTGAAAAGCTCCTAAACAATTATTTGAACTCCTAATATTTGAATTAAACATTTTTGCGGTCCTTTTAGTAGAGGTTTCGGACGAGCAGGTCTAAATGGGCCTTTCAATGGACCCGTTGGAATTTTAACTTGGTAAAAAGTACAGAAATTGAGGTTTTGCAATATAATTGTGTTGAAAAGCTCCTAATCAATTATTTGAACTCCTAATATTTGAATAAAACATTTTTGCGAACCTTTTTGTAGAGGTTTCGGACGAGTAGGTCTAAATGGGCATTTCAATGGGCCCGTTGGAATTTTAACTGAGTAAAAAGTACAGAAATTGATGTTTCGCAATATAATTGTGTTGAAATGCTCCTAATCAATTATTTGAACTCCTAATATTTGAATAAAACATTTTTGCGGTCCTTTTTGTAGAGGTTTCGGACGAGCAGGTCTAAACGGGCCTTTCAATGGACCCGTTAGAATTTTAACTGAGTAAAAAGTACAGAAATTGAGGTTTTTCAATATAATTGTGTTGAAAAGCTCCTAATCAATTATTTGAACTCCTAAAATTTTAATAAAACCTGTTTTGCGGTCCTTCTTGTAGAGGTTTCGGACGAGCGGGTCTAAATGAGCCTTTCAATGGACCCGTTGGAATTTTAACTGAGTAAAAAGTATAAAATTGTGGTTTTGAAATATAATTGTGTTGAAAAGCTCCTAATCAATTACATAAACTCCTTAAATTTGATTAAAACCTTTTTTGCAGTCCTCTTTGATACGTTTCGGACGAGCAGGTCTAAATGGGCCTTACAATGGACCCGTTGGAATTTTAACTGAGTGAAAAGTACAGAAATTGAGGTTTTGCAATATAATTATGTTGAAAAGCTCCTAATCAATTATTTTAACTCATAATATTTGAATTAAACATTTTTGCGAACCTTTTTGTAAAGGTTTCAGACGAGCAGGTCTAAATGGGCCTTTCAAAGGGCCCGTTTGAATTTTAACTGAGTAAAAAGTATAAAATTGTGGTTTTGCAATATAATTGTGTTGAAAAACTCCTAATAAATTATTTGAACTCCTAAAATTTGATTAAAACTATTTTGCAGTCGTTTTTGTCGAGGTTTCGGACGAGCAGGTCTAAATGGGTCTTTCAATGGACCCGTTAGGATTTTAACTGAGTAAAAAGTACATAAATTGAGGTTTTGCAGTATAAATGTGTTGAAAAGCTCCTAATCAATTATTTGAACTCCTAGTATTTGAATAAAACACTTTTGCGGTCCTTTTTGTACAGGTTTCGGACGAGCGGGTCTAAATGGGCCTTTCAATGGACCCGTTGAAATTTTAACTTAGTAAAAAGTATAAAATTGAGGTTTTGCAATATAATTGTGTTGAAAAGCTCCTAATCAATTACATAAACTCCTAAAATTTGATTAAAACCTTTTTTGTAGTCCTTTTTTATACATTTCGGACGAGCAAGTCTAAATGGGCCTTACAATGGACCCGTTGGAATTTTAACTGAGTAAAAAGTACAGAAATTTAGCTTTTGCAATATAATTGTGTTGAAAAGCTCCTAATCAATTATTTGAACTCCTAAAATTTGATTAAAACTTGTTTTGCGGTCCTTTTTGTAGAGGTTTCGGACGAGCAGGTCTAAATGGGCTTTTCAATGGACCCGTTGGAATTTTAACTGAGTAAAAAGTACAGAAATTGAGGTTTTGCAATATAATTGTGTTGAAAAGCTCCTAATCAATTACTTGAACTCCTAATATTTGAATAAAACATTTTTGCGAACCTTTTTGTAGAGGTTTCAGACGAGTAGGTCTAAATGGGCATTTCAATGGGCCCGTTGGAATTTTAACTGAGTAAAAAGTACAGAAAATTAGCTTTTGCAATATAATTTTGTTGAAAAGCTCCAAATCAATTATTTGAACTCCTAAAATTTGATTAAAACTTGTTTTGCGGTCCTTTTTGTAGAGGTTTCGGACGAGCAGGTCTAAATGGACCATGCAATGGACCCGTTGGAATTAAATTGAGTAAAAAGTACAAAAATTGAGGTTTTGCAATATAATTGTGTTCAAAAGCTCCTAATCAATTACATGAACTCCTAAAATTTGATTAAAACTTATTTTGCAGTCCTTTTTGTAGAGGTTTGGACGAGCGGGTCGAAATGGGCCTTTCAATGGACCCGTTGGTATTTTAACTGAGTAAAAAGTATAGAAATTGAGGTTTCACAATATAATTGTGTTGAAAAGCTCCTAATAAATTATTTGAACTCCTAATATTTGAATTAAACATTTTTGCGGTCCTTTTTGTAGAGGTTTCGGACGAGCAGGTCTAAATGGGCCTTTCAATGGACCCGTTGGAATTTTAACTGGGTAAAAAGTACAGAAATTGAGGTTTTGCAATATAATTTTGTTGAAAAGCTCCTAATCAATTATTTGAACTCCTAATATTTGAATAAAACATTTTTGTGAACCTTTTTGTAGAGGTTTCGGACGAGCAGGTCTAAATGGGCCTTTCAATGGGCCCGTTTGAATTTTAACTGAGTAAAAAGTATAAAATTGAGGTTTTCAATATAATTGTGTCGAAAAGTTCCTAATAAATTATTTGAACTCCTAAAATTTCATTAAAACTATTTTGCAGTCCTTTTTGTCGAGGTTTCGGACGAGCAGGTCTAAATGGGCCTTTCAATGGACCCGTTAGAATTTTATCTAAGTAAAAAGTACAAGAATTGAGGTTTTGTAATACAATTGTGTTGAAAAGCTCCTAATCAGTTATTTGAACTCCTAAAATTTGATTAAAACTTGTTTTGCAGTCCTTTTTGTAGAGGTTTCGGACGAGCGGGTCGAAATGGGCCTTTCAATGGACCCGTTGGTATTTTAACTGAGTAAAAAGTACAGAAATTGAGGTTTCGCAATATAATTGTGTTGAAAAGATCCTAATCAATTATTTGAACACCTAATATTTAAATAAAACATTTTTGCGGTCCTTTTGTAGAGGTTTCGGACGAGCAGGTCTAAATGGGCCTTTCAATGGACCCGTTGGAATTTTAACTGAGTAAAAAGTACAGAAATTGAGGTTTTGCAATATAATTGTGTTGAAAAGCTCCTAATCAATTATTTTAACTCCTAATATTTGAATAAAACATTTTTGCGAACCTTTTTGTAGAGGTTTCGGACAAGCAGGTCTAAATGGGCCTTTCAATGGACCCGTTGAAAATTTAACTGAGTAAAAAGTATAAAATTGAGGTTTTACAATATAATTGTGTTGCAAAGCTCCTAATCAATTACATAAACTCCTAAAATTTGATTAAAACCTTTTTTGCAATCCTTTTTGATACGTTTCGGACGAGCAGGTCTAAATGGGCCTTACAATAGACCCGTTGGAATTTTAACTGAGTAAAAAGTACAGAAATTTAGATTTTGCAATATAATTGTGTTGAAAAGCTCCTAATCAATTATTTGAACTCCTAAAGTTTGATTAAAACTTGTTTTGCGGTCCTTTTTTGTAGAGGTTTCGAACGAGCAGGTCTAAATGGGCCTTTCAATGGACCCGTTGGAATTAAATTGAGTAAAAAGAACAAAAATTGAGGTTTTGCAATATAATTGTGTTGAAAAGCTCCTAATCAATTACATAAACTCCTAAAATTTGATTAAAACCTTTTTTGCAGTCCTTTTTGATACGTTTCGGACGAGTAGGTCTAAATGGGCATTTCAATGGGCCCGTTGGAATTTTAACTGAGTAAAAAGTACAGAAATTTAGCTTTTGCAATATAATTGTGTTGAAAAGCTCCTAATAAATTATTTGAACTCCTAAAATTTGATTAAAACTTGTTTTGCGGTCCTCTTTTGTAGAGGTTTCGAACGAGCAGGTCTATATGGGCCTTTCAATGGACCCGTTGGAATTAAATTGAGTAAAAAGTACAAAAATTGAGGTTTTGCAATATAATTGTGTTCAAAAGCTCCTAATCAATTACATGAACTCCTAAAATTTGATTAAAACTTATTTTGCAATCCTTTTTGTAGAGGCTTCGGACGAGCGAGTCGAAATGGGCCTTGCAATGGACCCGTTGGTATTTTAACTGAGTAAAAAGTACAGAAATTGAGGTTTCGCAATATAATTGTGTTGAAAAGCTCCTAATAAATTATTTGAACTCCTAATATTTGAATTAAACATTTTTGCGGTCCTTTTTGTAGAGGTTTCGGACTAGCAGGTCTAAATGGGCCTTTCAATGGACCCGTTGGAATTTTAACTGAGTAAAAAGTATAAAATTGAGGTTTTGCAATACAATTGCGTTGAAAAGCTCCTAATCAATTATTTGAACTCCTAATATTTGAATATAACATTTTTGCGGTCCTTTTTGTAGAGGTTTCGGACGAGCGGGTCTAAATGGGCCTTTCAATGGACCCGTTGAAATTTTAACTGAGTAAAAAGTATGAAATTGAGGTTTTGCAATATAATTGTGTTGAAAAGCTCCTAATCAATTACATAAACTCCTAAAATTTGATTAAAACCTTTTTTGCAGTCCTTTTTGATACGTTTTGGACGAGCAGGTCTAAATGGGCCTTACAATGGACCCGTTGGAATTTTAACTGAGTAAAAAGTACAGAAATTTAGCTTTTGCAATGTAATTGTGTTGAAAAGCTCCTAATCAATTATTTGAACTCCTAGAATTTGATTAAAACTTGTTTTGCGGTCCTTTTTGTACAAGTTTCGGACGAGCGGGTCTAAATGGGCCTTTCAATGGACCCGTTGAAATTTTAACTGAGTAAAAAGTTTAAAATTGAGGTTTTGCAATATAATTGTGTTGAAAAGCTCCTAATCAATTACATAAACTCCTAAAATTTGATTAAAACCTTTTTTGCAGTCCTTTTTGATACGTTTCGGACGAGCAGGTCTAAATGGGCCTTACAATGGACCTGTTGGAATTTTAACTGAGTAAAAAGTATAGAAAATTAGCTTTTGCAATATAATTGTGTTGAAAAGCTCCTAATAAATTATTTGAACTCCTAAAATTTGATTAAAACTTGTTTTGCGGTCCTTTTTTTAGAGGTTTCGGACGAGCAGGTCTAAATGGGCCTTTCAATGGACCCGTTGGAATTAAATTGAGTAAAAATTACAAAAATTGAGGTTTTGCAATATAATTGTGTTGAAAAGCTCCTAATCAATTACATGAACTCCTAAAATTTGATTAAACTTATTTTGCAGTCCTTTTTTTAGAGGTTTCGGACGAGCGGGTCGAAATGGGCCTTTCAATGGACCCGTTGGAATTTGAACTGAGTAAAAAGTACAGAAATTGAGGTTTTGCAATATAATTGTGTTGAAAAGCTCCTAATCAATTACTTGAACTCCTAATATTTGAATAAAACATTTTTGCGAACCTTTTTGTAGAGGTTTCAGACTAGCAGGTCTAAATGGGCCTTTCAATGGGCCCATTTGAATTTTAACTGAGTAAAAAGTATAAAATTGAGGTTTTCAATATAATTGTGTTGAAAAGTTCCTAATAAATCATTTGAACTCCTAAAATTTGATTAAAACTATTTTGCAGTCCTTTTTGTCGAGGTTTCGGACGAGCAGGTCTAAATGGGCCTTTCAATGGACCCGTTACAATTTTAACTAAGTAAAAATTACGGAAATTAAGGTTTTGCAATATAAATGTGTTGAAAAGCTCCTAATAAATTATTTGAACTTCTAATATTTGAATAAAACATTTTTGCGGTCCTTTTTGTAGAGGTTTCGGACGAGCGGGTCTAAATGGGCCTTTCAATGGACCCGTTGAAATTTTAACTGAGTAAAAAGTATAAATTTGAGGTTTTGCAATATAATTGTGTTGAAAAGCTCCTAATCAATTACATAAACTCCTAAAATTTGATTAAAACCTTTTTTGCAGTCCTTTTTTATATGTTTCAGACGAGCAGGTCTAAATGGGCCTTACAATGGACCCGTTTGAATTTTAACTGAGTAAAAAGTATAAAATTGAGGTTTTCAATATAATTGTGTTGAAAATTTCCTAATAAATTATTTGAACTCATAAAATTTGATTAAAACTATTTTGCATTCCTTTTTGTCGATGTTTCGGACGAGCAGGTCTAAATGGGCCTTTCAATGGACCGTTAGAATTTTAACTAAGTAAAAAGTACAAAAATTGAGGTTTTGCATTATAAATGTGTTGAAAAGCTCCTAATAAATTATTTGAACTTCTAATATTTTAATAAAACATTTTTGCGGTCCTTTTTGTAGAGGTTTCGGACGAGCGGGTCGAAATGGGCCTTTCAATGGACCCGTTGGTATTTTAACTGAGTAAAAGTACAGAAATTGAGGTTTTGCAATATAATTGTGTTGAAAAGCTCCTAATCAATTATTTGAACACCTAATATTTGAATAAAACATTTTTGCGGTCCTTTTTGTAGAGGTTTCGGACGAGCAGGTCTAAATGGGCCTTTCAATGGACCCGTTGGAATTTTAACTGAGTAAAAAGTACAGAAATTGAGGTTTTACAATATAATTGTTTTGAAAAGCTCCTAATCAATTATTTTAACTCCTAATATTTGAATAAAACATTTTTGCGAACCTTTTTGTAGAGGTTTCGGACGAGCAGGTCTAAATGGGCCTTTTAATGGACCTGTTGAAATTTTAACTGAGTAAAAAGTATGAAATTGAAGTTTTACAATATAATTGTGTTGAAAAGCTCCTAATCAATTACATAAACTCCTAAAATTTGATTAAAACCTTTTTTGCAATCCTTTTTGATACGTTTCGGACGAGCAGGTCTAAATGGGCCTTACAATGGACCCGTTGGAATTTTAACTGAGTAAAAAGTACAGAAATTTAGATTTTGCAATATAATTGTGTTGAAAAGCTCCTAATCAATTATTTGAACTCCTAAAATTTGATTAAAACTTGTTTTGCGGTCCTTTTTTGTAGAGGTTTCGAACGAGCAGGTCTAAATAGGCCTTTCAATGGACCCGTCGGAATTAAATTGAGTAAAAAGTACAAAAATTGAGGTTTGCAATATAATTGTGTTGAAAAGCTCCTAAACAATTACATGAGCTCCTAAAATTTGATTAAAACTTATTTCGCAGTCCTTTTTGTAGAGGTTTTGGACGAGCGGGTCGAAATGGACCTTTCAATGGACCCGTTGGTATTTTAACTGAGTAAAAAGTACAGAAATTGAGGTTTCGCAATATAATTGTGTTGAAAAGCTCCTAATCAATTATTTGAACTCCTAATATTTGAATTAAACATTTTTGCGGTCCTTTTTGTAGAGGTTTCGGACTAGCAGGTCTAAATGGGCCTTTCAATGGACCCGTTGGAATTTTAACTGAGTAAAAGGTACAGAAATTGAGGTTTTGCAATATAATTGTGTTGAAGAGCTCCTAATCAATTATTTGAACTCCTAATATTTGAATAAAACATTTTTGCGAACCTATTTGTAGAGGTTTTAGACGAGCAGGTCTAAATGGGCCTTTCAATGGGCCCGTTTGAATTTTAACTGAGTAAAAAGTATAAAATTGAGGTTTTCAATATAATTGTGTTGAAAAGTTCCTAATAAATTATTTGAACTCCTAAAATTTGATTAAAACTAATTTGCAGTCCTTTTTGTCGAGGTTTCGGACGAGCAGGTCTAAATGGGCCTTTCAATGGACCCGTTAGAATTTTAACTAAGTAAAAAGTACAGAAATTGAGGTTTTGCAATATAAATGTGTTGAAAAGCTCCTAATAAATTATTTGAACTTCTAATATTTGAATAAAACATTTTCGCGGTCCTTTTTGTAGAGGTTTCGGACGAGCGGGTCTAAATGGGCGTTTCAACGGACCCGTTGAAATTTTAACTGAGTAAAAACTACAGAAATTGAGGTTTTGCAATATAATTGTGTTGAAAAGCTCCTAATCAATTATTTGAACTCCTAATATTTGAATAAAACTTTTTTGCGAACCTTTTTGTAGAGGTTTCGGACGAGCAGGTCTAAATTGGCCTTTCAATGGGCCCGTTTGAATTTTAACTGAGTAAAATGTATAAAATCGAGGTTTTCAATATAATTGTGTTGAAAAGTTCCTAATAAATTATTTGAACTCCTAAAATTTGATTAAAACTATTTTGCAGTCCTTTTTGTCGAGGTTTCGGACGAGCAGGTCTAAATGGGCCTTTCAATGGACCCGTTAGAATTTTAACTAAGTAAAAGGTACAGAAATTGAGGTTTTGCAATATAAATGTGTTGAAAAGCTCCTAATAAATTATTTGAACTTCTAATATTTGAATAAAACATTTTTGCGGTCCTTTTTGTAGAGGTTTCGGACGAGCGGGTCTAAATGGGCCTTTCAATGGACCCGTTGAAATTTTAACTGAGTCAAAAGTATAAAATTGAGGTTTTGCAATATAATTGTGTTGAAAAGCTCCTAATCAATTACATAAACTCCTAAAATTTGATTAAAACCTTTTTTGCAGTCCTTTTTGATACGTTTCGGACGAGCAGGTCTAAATGGGCCTTACAATGGACCCGTTGGAATTTTAACTGAGTAAAAAGTACAGAAAATTAGCTTTTGAAATATAATTTTGTTGAAAAGCTCCTAATCAATTATTTGAACTCCTAAAATTTGATTAAAACTTGTTTTGCGGTCCTTTTTTGTAGAGGTTTCGGACGAGCAGGTCTAAATGGTCCATTCAATGGACCCGTTGGAATTAAATTGAGTAAAAAGTACAAAAATTGAGGTTTTACAATATAATTGTGTTGAAAAGCTCCTAATCAATTACATGAACTCCTAAAATTTGATTAAAACTTATTTTGCAGTCCTTTTTGTAGAGGTTCCGGACGAGCGGGTCGAAATGGGCCTTTCAATGGACCCGTTGGTATTTTAACTAAGTAAAAAGTACAGAAATTGATGTTTCGCAATATAATTGTGTTGAAAAGCTCCTAAACAATTATTTGAACTCCTAATATTTGAATTAAACATTTTTGCGGTCCTTTTAGTAGAGGTTTCGGACGAGCAGGTCTAAATGGGCCTTTCAATGGACCCGTTGGAATTTTAACTGAGTAAAAAGTACAGAAATTGAGGTTTTGCAGTATAAATGTGTTGAAGAGCACCTAATCAATTATTTGAACTCCTAATATTTGAATAAAACATTTTTGCGAACCTTTTTGTTGATGTTTCGGACGAGCAGGTCTAAATGGGCCTTTCAATGGACCCGTTGAAATTTTAACTGAGTAAAAAGTATAAAATTGAGGTTTTGCAATATAACTGTGTTGAAAAGCTCCTAATCAATTACATAAACTCCTAAAATTTGATTAAAACCTTTTTTTTGCAATCCTTTTTGATACGTTTCGGACGAGGAGGTCTAAATGGGCCTTACAATGGACCCGTTGGAATTTTAACTGAGTAAAAAGTACAGAAATTTAGCTTTTGCAATATAATTGTGTTGAAAAGCTCCTAATCAATTACATAAACTCCTAAAATTTGATTAAAACTATTTTGCAGTCCTTTTTGTCGAGGTTTCGGACGAGCAGGTCTAAACGGGCCTTTCAATGGACCCGTTAGAATTTTAACTGAGTAAAAAGTACAGAAATTTAGGTTTTGCAATATAATTGTGTTGAAAAGCTCCTAATCAATTATTTGAACTCCTAAAATTTGAATAAAACTTGTTTTGCGGTCCTTTTTGTAGAGGTTTCGGACGAGCGGGTCTAAATGGGCCTTTCAATGGACCCGTTTTAACTGAGTAAAAAGCATAAAATTGTGGTTTTGAAATATAATTGTGTTGAAAAGCTCCTAATCAATTACATAAACTCCTAAAATTTGATTAAAACCTTTTTTGCAGTCCTTTTTGATACGTTTCGGACGAGCAGGTCTAAATGGGCCTTACAATGGACCCGTTGGTATTTTAACTGAGTAAAAAGTACAGAAATTGAGGTTCCGCAATATAAATGTGTTGAAAAGCTCCTAATAAATTATTTGAACTTCTAATATTTGAATAAAACATTTTTGCGGTCCTTTTTGTAGAGGTTTCGGACGAGCAGGTCTAAATGGGCCTTTCAACGGACCCGTTGAAATTTTAACTGAGTAAAAAGTACAGAAATTGAGGTTTAGCAATATAATTGTGTTGAAAAGCTCCTAATCAATTATTTGAACTCCTAATATTTGAATAAAACATTTTTGCGAACCTTTTTGTAGAGGTTTCGGACGAGCAGGTCTAAATGGGCCTTTCAATGGGCCCGTTTGAATTTTAACTGAGTAAAAAGTATAAAATTGAGGTTTTGCAATATAATTGTGTTGAAAAACTCCTAATAAATTATTTGAACTCCTAAAATTTGATTAAAACTATTTTGCAGTCGTTTTTGTCGAGGTTTCAGACGAGCAGGTCTAAATGGGCCTTTCAATGGACCCGTTAAGATTTTAACTGAGTAAAAAGTACATAAATTGAGGTTTTGCAGTATAAATGTGTTGAAAAGCTCCTAATCAATTATTTGAACTCCTAGTATTTGAATAAAACATTTTTGCGGTCCTTTTTGTACAGGTTTCGGACGAGCGGGTCTAAATGGGCCTTTCAATGGACCCGTTGAAATTTTAACTGAGTAAAAAGTATAAAATTGAGGTTTTGAAATATAATTGTGTTGAAAAGCTCCTAATCAATTACATAAACTCCTAAAATTTGATGAAATCCTTTTTTGCAGTCCTTTTTTATACGTTTCGGACGAGCAAGTCTAAATGGGCCTTACAATGGACCCGTTGGAATTTTAACTGAGTAAAAAGTACAGAAAATTAGCTTTTGAAATATAATTTTGTTGAAAAGCTCCTAATCAATTATTTGAACTCCTAAAATTTTATTAAAACTTGTTTTGCGGTCCTTTTTTGTAGAGGTTTCGGACGAGCAGGTCTAAATGGTCCATTCAATGGACCCGTTGGAATTAAATTGAGTAAAAAGTACAAAAATTGAGGTTTTGCAATATAATTGTGTTGAAAAGCTCCTAATCAATTACATGAACTCCTAAAATTTGATTAAAACTTATTTTGCAGTCCTTTTTGTAGAGGTTCCGGACGAGCGGGTCGAAATGGGCCTTTCAATGGACCTGTTGGTATTTTAACTGAGTAAAAAGTACAGAAATTGATGTTTCGCAATATAATTGTGTTGAAAAGCTCCTAAACAATTATTTGAACTCCTAATATTTGAATTAAACATTTTTGCGGTCCTTTTAGTAGAGATTTCGGACCAGCAGGTCTAAATGGGCCTTTCAATGGACCCGTTGGAATTTTAACTGAGTAAAAAGTACAGAAATTGAGGTTTTGCAGTATAAATATGTTGAAAAGTACCTAATCAATTATTTGAACTCCTAATATTTGAATAAAACATTTTTGCGAACCCTTTTGTAGAGGTTTCGGACGAGCAGGTCTAAATGGGCCTTTCAATGGACCCGTTGAAATTTTAACTGAGTAAAAAGTATAAAATTGAGGTTTTGCAATATAATTGTGTTGAAAAGCTCCTAATCAATTACATAAACTCCTAAAATTTGATTAAAACCTTTTTTTGCAATCCTTTTTGATACGTTTCGGACGAGCAGGTCTAAATGGGCCTTACAATGGACCCGTTGGAATTTTAACTGAGTAAAAAGTACAGAAATTTAGCTTTTGCAATATAATTGTGTTGAAAAGCTCCTAATCAATTACATAAACTCCTAAAATTTGATTAAAACTATTTTGCAGTCCTTTTTGTCGAGGTTTCGGACGAGCAGGTCTAAACGGGCCTTTCAATGGACCCGTTAGAATTTTAACTGAGTAAAAAGTACAGAAATTGAGGTTTTGCAATATAATTGTGTTGAAAAGCTCCTAATCAATTATTTGTACTCCTAAAAATTGAATAAAACTTGTTTTGCGGTCCTTTTTGTAGAGGTTTCGGACGAGCGGGTCTAAATGGGCCTTTCAATGGACCCGTTGGAATTTTAACTAAGTAAAAAGTATAAAATTGTGGTTTTGAAATATAATTGTGTTGAAAAGCTCCTAATCAATTACATAAACTCCTAAAATTTGATTAAAACCTTTTTTGCAGTCCTTTTTGATACGTTTCGGACGAGCAGGTCTAAATGGGCCTTACAATGGACCCGTTGGTATTTTAACTGAGTAAAAAGTACATAAATTGAGGTTCTGCAATATAATTGTGTTGAAAAGCTCCTAATCAATTATTTGAACTCCTAATATTTGAATAAAACACTTTTGCGGTCCTTTTTGTAGAGGTTTCGGACGAGCAGGTCTAAATGGGCCTTTCAATGGACCCGTTGGAATTTTAACTGAGTGAAAAGTACAGAAATTGAGGTTTTGCAATATAATTGTGTTGAAAAGCTCCTAATCAATTATTTTAACTCATAATATTTGAATTAAACATTTTTGCGAACCTTTTTGGAAAGGTTTCGGACGAGCAGGTCTAAATGGGCCTTTCAATGGGCCCGTTTGAATTTTAACTGAGTAAAAAGTATAAAATTGAGGTTTTTCAATATAATTGTGTTGAAAATCTCCTAATAAATTATTTGAACTCCTAAAATTTGATTAAAACTATTTTGCAGTCGTTTTTGTCGAGGTTTCAGACGAGCAGGTCTAAATGGGCCTTTCAATGGACCCGTTAGGATTTTAACTGAGTAAAAAGTACATAAATTGAGGTTTTGCAGTATAAATGTGTTGAAAAGCTCCTAATCAATTATTTGAACTCCTAGTATTTGAATAAAACATTTTTGCGGTCCTTTTTGTACAGGTTTCGGACGAGCGGGTCTAAATGGGCCTTTCAATGGACCCGTTGAAATTTTAACTGTGTAAAAAGTATAAAATTGAGGTTTTGCAATATAATTGTGTTGAAAAGCTCCTAATCAATTACATAAACTCCTAAAATTTGATTAAATCCTTTTTTGCAGTCCTTTTTTATACGTTTCGGACGAGCAAGTCTAAATGGGCCTTACAATGGACCCGTTGGAATTTTAACTGAGTAAAAAGTACAGAAATTTAGCTTTTGCAATATAATTGTGTTGAAAAGCTCCTAATCAATTATTTGAACTCCTAATATTTGAATAAAACATTTTTGCGAACCTTTTTGTAGAGATTTCGGACGAGTAGGTCTAAATGGGCATTTCAATGGGCCCGTTGGAATTTTAACTGAGTAAAAAGTACAAAAAATTAGCTTTTGCTATATAATTGTGTTGAAAAGCTCCTAATCAATTATTTGAACTCCTAAAATTTGATTAAAACTTTTTTTGCGGTCCTTTTTTGTAGAGGTTTCGGACGAGCAGGTCTAAATGGGCCATTCAATGGACCCGTTGGAATTAAATTGAGTAAAAAGTACAAAAATTGAGGTTTTGCAATATAATTGTGTTCAAAAGCTCCTAATCAATTACATGAACTCCTAAAATTTGATTAAAGCTTATTTTGCAGTCCTTTTTGTAGAGGTTTCGGACGAGCGGGTCGAAATGGGCCTTTCAATGGACCCGTTGGTATTTTAACTGAGTAAAAAGTACAGAAATTGAGGTTTCGCAATATAATTGTGTTGAAAAGCTCCTAATAAATTATTTGAACTCCTAATATTTGAATTAAACATTTTTGCGGTCCTTTTTGTAGAGGTTTCGGACGAGCAAGTCTAAATGGGCCTTTCAATGGACCCGTTGGAATTTTAACTGGGTAAAAAGTACAAAAATTGAGGTTTTGCAATATAATTGTGTTGAAAAGCTCCTAATCAATTATTTGAACTCCTAATATTTGAATAAAATATTTTTGCGAACCTTTTTGTAGAGGTTTCGGACGAGCAGGTCTAAATGGGCCTTTCAATGGGCCCGTTTGAATTTTAACTGAGTAAAAAGTATAAAATTGAGGTTTTCAATATAATTGGGTCGAAAAGTTCCTAATAAATTATTTGAACTCCTAAAATTTGATTAAAACTATTTTGCAGTCCTTTTTGTCGAGGTTTCGGACGAGCATGTCTAAATGGGCCTTTCAATGGACCCGTTAGAATTTTATCTAAGTAAAAAGTACAAGAATTGAGGTTTTGCAATATAAATGTGTTGAAAAGCTCCTAATAAATTATTTGAACTTCTAATATTTGAATAAAACATTTTTGCGGTCCTTTTTGTAGAGGTTTCGGACGAACGGGTCTAAATGGGCCTTTCAATGGACCCGTTGAAATTTTAACTGAGTAAAAAGTATAAAATTGGGGTTTTGCAATATAATTGTGTTGAAAAGCTCCTAATCAATTACATAAACTCCTAAAATTTGATTAAAACCTTTTTTGCAGTCCTTTTTTATATGTTTCAGACGAGCAGGTCTAAATGGGCCTTACAATGGACCCGTTTGAATTTTAACTGAGTAAAAAGTATAAAATTGAGGTTTTCAATATAATTGTGTTGAAAATTTCCTAATAAATTATTTGAACTCATAAAATTTGATTAAAACTATTTTGCATTCCTTTTTGTCGATGTTTCGGACGAGCAGGTCTAAATGGGCCTTTCAATGGACCGTTAGAATTTTAACTAAGTAAAAAGTACAGAAATTGAGGTTTTGCAATATAAATGTGTTGAAAATCTCCTAATAAATTATTTGAACTTCTAATATTTGAATAAAACATTTTTGCGGTCCTTTTTGTAGAGGTTTCGGACGAGCGGGACGAAATGGGCCTTTCAATGGACCCGTTGGTATTTTAACTGAGTAAAAGTACAGAAATTGAGGTTTTGCAATATAATTGTGTTGAAAAGCTCCTAATCAATTATTTGAACACCTAATATTTGAATAAAACATTTTTGCGGTCCTTTTTGTAGAGGTTTCGGACGAGCAGGTCTAAATGGGCCTTTCAATGGACCCGTTGGAATTTTAACTGAGTAAAAAGTACAGAAATTGAGGTTTTACAATATAATTGTGTTGAAAAGCTCCTAATCAATTATTTTAACTCCTAATATTTGAATAAAACATTTTTGCGAACCTTTTTGTAGAGGTTTCGGACGAGCAGGTCTAAATGGGCCTTTTAATGGACACGTTGAAATTTTAACTGAGTAAAAAGTATAAAATTGAGGTTTTACAATATAATTGTGTTGAAAAGCTCCTAATCAATTACATAAACTCCTAAAATTTTATTAAAACCTTTTTTGCAATCCTTTTTGATACGTTTCGGACGAGCAGGTCTAAATGGGCCTTACAATGGACCCGTTGGAATTTTAACTGAGTAAAAAGTACAGAAATTTAGATTTTGCAATATAATTGTGTTGAAAAGCTCCTAATCAATTATTTGAACTCCTAAAATTTGATTAAAACTTGTTTTGCGGTCCTTTTTTGTAGAGGTTTCGAACGAGCAGGTCTAAATGGGCCTTTCAATGGACCCGTCGGAATTAAATTGAGTAAAAAGTACAAAAATTGAGGTTTTGCAATATAATTGTGTTGAAAAGCTCCTAATCAATTACATGAACTCCTAAAATTTGATTAAAACTTATTTTGCAGTCCTTTTTGTAGAGGTTTTGGACGAGCGGGTCGAAATGGGCCTTTCAATGGACCCGTTGGTATTTTAACTGAGTAAAAAGTACAGAAATTGAGGTTTCGCAATATAATTGTGTTGAAAAGCTCCTAATCAATTATTTGAACTCCTAATATTTGAATTAAACATTTTTGCGGTCCTTTTTGTAGAGGTTTCGGACTAGCAGGTCTAAATGGGCCTTTCAATGGACCCGTTGGAATTTTAACTGAGTAAAAGGTACAGAAATTGAGGTTTTGCAATATAATTGTGTTGAAGAGCTCCTAATCAATTATTTGAACTCCTAATATTTGAATAAGACATTTTTGCGAACCTATTTGTAGAGGTTTTAGACGAACAGGTCTAAATGGGCCTTTCAATGGGCCCGTTTGAATTTTAACTGAGTAAAAAGTATAAAATTGAGGTTTTCAATATAATTGTGTTGAAAAGTTCCTAATAAATTATTTGAACTCCTAAAATTTGATTAAAACTATTTTGCAGTCCTTTTTGTCGAGGTTTCGGACGAGCAGGTCTAAATGGGCCTTTCAATGGACCCGTTAGAATTTTAACTGAGTAAAAAGTACAGAAATTGAGGTTTTGCAATATAAATGTGTTGAAAAGCTCCTAATAAATTATTTGAACTTCTAATATTTGAATAAAACATTTTTGTGGTCCTTTTTGTAGAGGTTTCGGACGAGCGAGTCTAAATGGGCGTTTCAAAGGACCCATTGAAATTTTAACTGAGTAAAAAGTACAGAAATTGAGGTTTTGCAATATAATTGTGTTGAAAAGCTGCTAATCAATTATTTGAACTCCTAATATTTGAATAAAACATTTTTGCGAACCTTTTGTAGAGGTTTCGGACGAGCAGGTCTAAATTGGCCTTTCAATGGGCCCGTTTGAATTTTAACTGAGTAAAAAGTATAAAATCGAGGTTTTCAATATAATTGTGTTGAAAAGTTCCTAATAAATTATTTGAACTCCTAAAATTTGATTAAAACTATTTTGCATTCCTTTTTGTCGAGGTTTCGGACGAGCAGGTCTAAATGGGCCTTTCAATGGACCCGTTAGAATTTTAACTAAGTAAAAAGTACAGAAATTGAGATTTTGCAATATAAATGTGTTGAAAAGCTCCTAATAAATTATTTGAACTTCTAATATTTGAATAAAACATTTTTGTGGTCCTTTTTGTAGAGGTTTCGGACGAGCGGGTCTAAATGGGCCTTTCAATGGACCCGTTGAAATTTTAACTGAGTCAAAAGTATAAAATTGAGGTTTTGCAATATAATTGTGTTGAGAAGCTCCTAATCAATTACATAAACTCCTAAAATTTGATTAAAACCTTTTTTGCAGTCCTTTTAGATACGTTTCGGACGAGCAGGTCTAAATGGGCCTTACAATGGACCCGTTGGAATTTTAACTGAGTAAAAAGTACAGAAAATTAGCTTTTGAAATATAATTTTGTTGAAAAGCTCCTAATCAATTATTTGAACTCCTAAAATTTGATTAAAACTTGTTTTGCGGTCCTTTTTTGTAGAGGTTTCGGACGAGCAGGTCTAAATGGTCCATTCAATGGACCCGTTGGAATTAAATTGATTAAAAAGTACAAAAATTGAGGTTTTGCAATATAATTGTGTTGAAAAGCTCCTAATCAATTACATGAACTCCTAAAATTTGATTAAAACTTATTTTGCAGTCCTTTTTGTAGAGGTTCCGGACGAGCGGGTCGAAATGGGCCTTTCAATGGACCCGTTGGTATTTTAACTGAGTAAAAAGTACAGAAATTGATGTTTCGCAATATAATTGTGTTGAAAAGCTCCTAAACAATTATTTGAACTCCTAATATTTGAATTAAACATTTTTGCGGTCCTTTTAGTAGAGGTTTCGGACGAGCAGTTCTAAATGGGCCTTTCAATGGACCCGTTGGAATTTTAACTGAGTAAAAAGTACAGAAATTGAGGTTTTGCAGTATAAATGTGTTGAAGAGCACCTAATCAATTATTTGAACTCCTAATATTTGAATAAAACATTTTTGCGAACCTTTTTGTAGAGGTTTCGGACGAGCAGGTCTAAATGGGCCTTTCAATGGACCCGTTGAAATTTTAACTGAGTAAAAAGTATAAAATTGAGGTTTTGCAATATAACTGTGTTGAAAAGCTCCTAATCAATTACATAAACTCCTAAAATTTCATTAAAACCTTTTTTTTGCAATCCTTTTTGATACGTTTCGGACGAGCAGGTCTAAATGGGCCTTACAATGGACCCGTTGGAATTTTAACTGAGTAAAAAGTACAGAAATTTAGCTTTTGCAATATAATTGTGTTGAAAAGCTCCTAATCAATTACATAAACTCCTAAAATTTGATTAAAACTATTTTGCAGTCCTTTTTGTCGAGGTTTCGGACGAGCAGGTCTAAACGGGCCTTTCAATGGACCCGTTAGAATTTTAACTGAGTAAAAAGTACAAAAATTGAGGTTTTGCAATATAATTGTGTTGAAAAGCTCCTAATCAATTATTTGAACTCCTAAAATTTGAATAAAACTTGTTTTGCGGTCCTTTTTGTAGAGGTTTCGGACGAGCGGGTCTAAATGGGCCTATCAATGGACCCGTTTTAACTGAGTAAAAAGCATAAAATTGTGGTTTTGAAATATAATTGTGTTGAAAAGCTCCTAATCAATTACATAAACTCCTAAAATTTGATTAAAACCTTTTTTGCTGTCCTTTTTGATACGTTTCGGACGAGCAGGTCTAAATGGGCCTTACAATGGACCCGTTGGTATTTTAACTGAGTAAAAAGTACATAAATTGAGGTTCCGCAATATAATTGTGTTGAAAAGCTCCTAATATTTGAATAAAACATTTTTGCGGTCCTTTTTGTAGAGGTTTCGGACGAGCAGGTCTAAATGGGCCTTTCAATGGACCCGTTGGAATTTTAACTGAGTGAAAAGTACAGAAATTGAGGTTTTGCAATATAATTGTGTTGAAAAGCTTCTAATCAATTATTTTAACTCATAATATTTGAATTAAACATTTTTGCGAACCTTTTTGTAAAGGTTTCGGACGAGCAGGTCTAAATGGGCCTTTCAATGGGCCCGTTTGAATTTTAACTGAGTAAAAAGTATAAAATTGAGGTTTTGCAATATAATTGTGTTGAAAAACTCCTTATAAATTATTTGAACTCCTAAAATTTGATTAAAATTATTTTGCAGTCGTTTTTGTCGAGGTTTCGGACGAGCATGTCGAAATGGGCCTTTCAATGGACCCGTTAAGATTTTAACTGAGTAAAAAGTACATAAATTGAGGTTTTGCAGTATAAATGTGTTGAAAAGCTCCTAATCAATTATTTGAACTCCTAGTATTTGAATAAATCATTTTTGCGGTCCTTTTTGTACAGGTTTCGGACGAGCGGGTCTAAATGGGCCTTTCAATGGACCCGTTGAAATTTTAACTGAGTAAAAAGTATAAAATTGAGGTTTTGAAATATAATTGTGTTGAAAAGCTCCTAATCAATTACATAAACTCCTAAAATTTGATTAAATCCTTTTTTGCAATCCTTTTTTATACGTTTCGGACGAGCAAGTCTAAATGGGCCTTACAATGGACCTGTTGGAATTTTAACTGAGTAAAAAGTACAGAAATTTAGCTTTTGCAATATAATTGTGTTGAAAAGCTCCTAATCAATTATTTGAACTCCTAAAATTTGATTAAAACTTGTTTTGCGGTCCTTTTTGTAGAGGTTTCGGACGAGCAGGTCTAAATGGGCCTTTCAATGGACCCGTTGGAATTTTAACTGAGTAAAAAGTACAGAAATTGAGGTTTTGCAATATAATTGTGTTGAAAAGCTCCTAATCATTTATTTGAACTCCTAATATTTGAATAAAACATTTTTGCGAACCTTTTTGTAGAGGTTTCGGACGAGTAGGTCTAAATGGGCATTTCAATGGGCCCGTTGGAATTTTAACTGAGTAAAAAGTACAAAAAATTAGATTTTGCAATATAATTGTGTTGAAAAGCTCCTAATCAATTATTTGAACTCCTAAAATTTGATTAAAACTTGTTTTGCGGTCCCTTTTTGTAGAGGTTTCGGACGAGCAGGTCTAAATGGGCCATTCAATGGACCCGTCGGAATTAAATTGAGTAAAAAGTACAAAAATTGAGGTTTTGCAATATAATTGTGTTCAAAAGCTCCTAATCAATTACATGAACTCCTAAAATTTGATTAAAACTTATTTTGCAATCCTTTTTGTAGAGGCTTCGGACGAGCGAGTCGAAATGGGCCTTGCAATGGACCCGTTGGTATTTTAACTGAGTAAAAAGTACAGAAATTGAGGTTTCGCAATATAATTGTGTTGAAAAGCTCCTAATAAATTATTTGAACTCCTAATATTTGAATTAAACATTTTTGCGGTCCTTTTTGTAGAGGTTTCGGACGAGCAGGTCTAAATGGGCCTTTCAATGGACCCGTTGGAATTTTAACTGGGTAAAAAGTACAGAAATTGAGGTTTTGCAATATAATTGTGTTGAAAAGCTCCTAATCAATTATTTGAACTCCTAATATTTGAATAAAACATTTTTGCGAACCTTTTTGTAGAGGTTTCGGACGAGAAGGTCTAAATGGGCCTTTCAATGGGCCCGTTTGAATTTTAACTGAGTAAAAAGTATAAAATTGAGGTTTTCAATATAATTGTGTCGAAAAGTTCCTAATAAATTATTTGAACTCCTAAAATTTGATTAAAACTATTTTGCAGTCCTTTTTGTCGAGGTTTCGGACGAGCAGGTCTAAATGGGCCTTTCAATGGACCCGTTAGAATTTTAACTAAGTAAAAAGTACAGAAATTGAGGTTTTGCAATATAAATGTGTTGAAAAGCTCCTAATAAATTATTTGAACTTCTAATATTTGAATAAAACATTTTTGCGGTCCTTTTTGTAGAGGTTTCGGACGAGCGGGTCCAAATGGGCGTTTCAACGGACCCGTTGAAATTTTAACTGAGTAAAAAGTACAGAAATTGAGGTTTTGCAATATAATTGTGTTGAAAAGCTCCTAATCAATTATTTGAACTCCTAATATTTGAATAAAACATTTTTGCGAACCTTTTTGTAGAGGTTTCGGACGAGCAGGTCTAAATGGGCCTTTCAATGGGCCCGTTTGAATTTTAACTGAGTAAAAAGTATAAAATTGAGGTTTTCAATATAATTGTGTTGAAAAGTTCCTAATAAATTATTTGAACTCCTAAAATTTGATTAAAACTATTTTGCAGTCCTTTTTGTCGAGGTTTCGGACGAGCAGGTCTAAATGGGCTTTTCAATGGACCCGTTAGAATTTTAACTAAGTAAAAAGTACAGAAATTGAGGTTTTGCAATATAAATGTGTTGAAAAGCTCCTAATAAATTATTTGAACTTCTAATATTTGAATAAAACATTTTTGCGGTCCTTTTTGTAGATGTTTCGGACGAGCGGGTCTAAATGGGCCTTTCAATGGACCCGTTGAAATTTTAACTGAGTAAAAAGTATAAAATTGAGGTTTTGCAATATAATTGTGTTGAAAAGCTCCTAATCAATTACATAAACTCCTAAAATTTGATTAAAACCTTTTTTGCAGTCCTTTTTGATACGTTTCGGACGAGCAGGTCTAAATGGGCCTTACAATGGACCCGTTGGAATTTTAACTGCGTAAAAAGTACAGAAAATTAGCTTTTGAAATATAATTTTGTTGAAAAGCTCCTAATCAATTATTTGAACTCCTAAAATTTGATTAAAACTTGTTTTGCAGTCCTTTTTTGTAGAGGTTTCGGACGAGCAGGTCTAAATGGTCCATTCAATGGACCCGTTGAAATTAAATTGAGTAAAAAGTACAAAAATTGAGGTTTTGCAATATAATTGTGTTGAAAAGCTCCTAATCAATTACATGAACTCCTAAAATTTGATTAAAACTTATTTTGCAGTCCTTTTTGTAGAGGTTCCGGACGAGCGGGTCGAAATGGGCCTTTCAATGGACCCGTTGGTATTTTAACTGAGTAAAAAGTACAGAAATTGATGTTTCGCAATATAATTGTGTTGAAAAGCTCCTAAACAATTATTTGAACTCCTAATATTTGAATTAAACATTTTTGCGGTCCTTTTAGTAGAGGTTTCGGACGAGCAGGTCTAAATGGGCCATTCAATGGACCCGTTGGAATTAAATTGAGTAAAAAGTACAAAAATTGAGGTTTTGCAATATAATTGTGTTGAAAAGCTCCTAATCAATTACATGAACTCCTAAAATTTGATTAAAACTTATTTTGCAATCCTTTTTGTAGAGGCTTCGGACGAGCGAGTCGAAATGGGCCTTGCAATGGACCCGTTGGTATTTTAACTGAGTAAAAAGTACAGAAATTGAGGTTTCACAATATAATTGTGTTGAAAAGCTCCTAATAAATTATTTGAACTCCTAATATTTGAATTAAACATTTTTGCGGTCCTTTTTGTAGAGGTTTCGGACGAGCAGGTCTAAATGGGCCTTTCAATGGACCCGTTGGAATTTTAACTGGGTAAAAAGTACAGAAATTGAGGTTTTGCAATATAATTGTGTTGAAAAGCTCCTAATCAATTATTTGAACTCCTAATATTTGAATAAAACATTTTTGCGAACCTTTTTGTAGAGGTTTCGGACGAGAAGGTCTAAATGGGCCTTTCAATGGGTCCGTTTGAATTTTAACTGAGTAAAAAGTATAAAATTGAGGTTTTCAATATAATTGTGTCGAAAAGTTCCTAATAAATTATTTGAACTCCTAAAATTTGATTAAAACTATTTTGCAGTCCTTTTTGTCGAGGTTTCGGACGAGCAGGTCTAAATGGGCCTTTCAATGGACCCGTTAGAATTTTAACTAAGTAAAAAGTACAGAAATTGAGGTTTTGCAATATAAATGTGTTGAAAAGCTCCTAATAAATTATTTGAACTTCTAATATTTGAATAAAACATTTTTGCGGTCCTTTTTGTAGAGGTTTCGGACGAGCGGGTCCAAATGGGCGTTTCAACGGACCCGTTGAAATTTTAACTGAGTAAAAAGTACAGAAATTGAGGTTTTGCAATATAATTGTGTTGAAAAGCTCCTAATCAATTATTTGAACTCCTAATATTTGAATAAAACATTTTTGCGAACCTTTTTGTAGAGGTTTCGGACGAGCAGGTCTAAATGGGCCTTTCAATGGGCCCGTTTGAATTTTAACTGAGTAAAAAGTATAAAATTGAGGTTTTCAATATAATTGTGTTGAAAAGTTCCTAATAAATTATTTGAACTCCTAAAATTTGATTAAAACTATTTTGCAGTCCTTTTTGTCGAGGTTTCGGACGAGCAGGTCTAAATGGGCTTTTCAATGGACCCGTTAGAATTTTAACTAAGTAAAAAGTACAGAAATTGAGGTTTTGCAATATAAATGTGTTGAAAAGCTCCTAATAAATTATTTGAACTTCTAATATTTGAATAAAACATTTTTGCGGTCCTTTTTGTAGAGGTTTCGGACGAGCGGGTCTAAATGGGCCTTTCAATGGACCCGTTGAAATTTTAACTGAGTAAAAAGTATAAAATTGAGGTTTTGCAATATAATTGTGTTGAAAAGCTCCTAATCAATTACATAAACTCCTAAAATTTGATTAAAACCTTTTTTGCAGTCCTTTTTGATACGTTTCGGACGAGCAGGTCTAAATGGGCCTTACAATGGACCCGTTGGAATTTTAACTGCGTAAAAAGTACAGAAAATTAGCTTTTGAAATATAATTTTGTTGAAAAGCTCCTAATCAATTATTTGAACTCCTAAAATTTGATTAAAACTTGTTTTGCAGTCCTTTTTTGTAGAGGTTTCGGACGAGCAGGTCTAAATGGTCCATTCAATGGACCCGTTGAAATTAAATTGAGTAAAAAGTACAAAAATTGAGGTTTTGCAATATAATTGTGTTGAAAAGCTCCTAATCAATTACATGAACTCCTAAAATTTGATTAAAACTTATTTTGCAGTCCTTTTTGTAGAGGTTCCGGACGAGCGGGTCGAAATGGGCCTTTCAATGGACCCGTTGGTATTTTAACTGAGTAAAAAGTACAGAAATTGATGTTTCGCAATATAATTGTGTTGAAAAGCTCCTAAACAATTATTTGAACTCCTAATATTTGAATTAAACATTTTTGCGGTCCTTTTAGTAGAGGTTTCGGACGAGCAGGTCTAAATGGGCCATTCAATGGACCCGTTGGAATTAAATTGAGTAAAAAGTACAAAAATTGAGGTTTTGCAATATAATTGTGTTGAAAAGCTCCTAATCAATTACATGAACTCCTAAAATTTGATTAAAACTTATTTTGCAGTCCTTTTTGTAGAGGTTCCGGACGAGCGGGTCGAAATGGGCCTTTCAATGGACCCGTTGGTATTTTAACTGAGTAAAAAGTACAGAAATTGATGTTTCGCAATATAATTGTGTTGAAAAGCTCCTAAACAATTATTTGAACTCCTAATATTTGAATTAAACATTTTTGCGATCCTTTTAGTAGAGGTTTCAGACGAGCAGGTCTAAATGGGCCTTTCAATGGACCCGTTGGAATTTTAACTGAGTAAAAAGTACAGAAATTGAGGTTTTGCAGTATAAATGTGTTGAAAAGCACCTAATCAATTATTTGAACTCCTAATATTTGAATAAAACATTTTTGCGAACCTTTTTGTAGAGGTTTCGGACGAGCAGGTCTAAATGGGCCTTTCAATGGACCCGTTGAAATTTTAACTGAGTAAAAAGTATAAAATTGAGGTTTTGCAATATAATTGTGTTGAAAAGCTCCTAATCAATTACATAAACTCCTAAAATTTGATTAAAACCTTTTTTTGCAATCCTTTTTGATACGTTTCGGACGAGCAGGTCTAAATGGGCCTTACAATGGACCCGTTGGAATTTTAACTGAGTAAAAAGTACAGAAATTTAGCTTTTGCAATATAATTGTGTTGAAAAGCTCCTAATCAATTACATAAACTCCTAAAATTTGATTAAAACTATTTTGCAGTCCTTTTTGTCGAGGTTTCGGACGGGCAGGTCTAAACGGGCCTTTCAATGGACCCGTTAGAATTTTAACTGAGTAAAAAGTACAGAAATTGAGGTTTTGCAATATAATTGTGTTGAAAATCTCCTAATCAATTATTTGAACTCCTAAAATTTGAATAAAACTTGTTTTGCGGTCCTTTTTGTAGAGGTTTCGGACGAGCGGGTCTAAATGGGCCTTTCAATGGACCCGTTGGAATTTTAACTGAGTAAAAAGTATAAAATTGTGGTTTTGAAATATAATTGTGTTGAAAAGCTCCTAATCAATTACATAAACTCCTAAAATTTGATTAAAACCTTTTTTGCAGTCCTTTTTGATACGTTTCGGACGAGCAAGTCTAAATGGGCCTTATAATGGACCCGTTGGAATTTTAACTAAGTAAAAAGTACAGAAATTTAGCTTCTGCAATATAATTGTGTTGAAAAGCTCCTAATCAATTATTTGAACTCCTAATATTTGAATAAAACATTTTTGCGAACCTTTTTGTAGAGGTTTCGGACGAGTAGGTCTAAATGGGCATTTCAATGGGCCCGTTGGAATTTTAACTGAGTAAAAAGTACAAAAAATTAGCTTTTGCAATATAATTGTGTTGAAAAGCTCCTAATCAATTATTTGAACTCCTAAAATTTGATTAAAACTTTTTTTGCGGTCCTTTTTTGTAGAGGTTTCGGACGAGCAGGTCTAAATGGGCCATTCAATGGACCCGTTGGAATTAAATTGAGTAAAAATTACAAAAATTGAGGTTTTGCAATATAATTGTGTTCAAAAGCTCCTAATCAATTACATGAACTCCTAAAATTTGATTAAAACTTATTTTGCAGTCCTTTTTGTAAAGGTTTCGGACGAGCGGGTCGAAATGGGCCTTTCAATGGACCCGTTGGTATTTTAACTCAGTAAAAAGTACCGAAATTGAGGTTTCGCAATATAATTGTGTTGAAAAGCTCCTAATAAATTATTTGAACTCCTAATATTTGAATTAAACATTTTTGCGGTCCTTTTTGTAGAGGTTTCGGACGAGCAGGTCTAAATGGGCCTTTCAATGGGCCCGTTTGAATTTTAACTGAGTAAAAAGTATAAAATTGAGGTTTTCAATATAATTGGGTCGAAAAGTTCCTAATAAATTATTTGAACTCCTAAAATTTGATTAAAACTATTTTGCAGTCCTTTTTGTCGAGGTTTCGGACGAGCAGGTCTAAATGGGCCTTTCAATGGACCCGTTAGAATTTTATCTAAGTAAAAAGTACAAGAATTGAGGTTTTGCAATATAAATGTGTTGAAAAGCTCCTAATAAATTATTTGAACTTCTAATATTTGAATAAAACATTTTTGCGGTCCTTTTTGTAGAGGTTTCAGACGAGTGGGTCTAAATGGGCCTTTCAATGGACCCGTTGAAATTTTAACTGAGTAAAAATTATAAAATTGAGGTTTTGCGATATAATTGTGTTGAAAAGCTCCTAATCAATTACATAAACTCCTAAAATTTGATTAAAACCTTTTTTGCAGTCCTTTTTGATACGTTTTGGACGAGCAAGTCTAAATGGGCCTTACAATGGACCCGTTGGAATTTTAACTGAGTAAAAGTACAGAAATATAGCTTTTGCAATATAATTGTGTTGAAAAGCTCCTAATCAATTATTTGAACTCCTCAAATTTGATTAAAACTTGTTTTGCGGTCCTTTTTTGTAGAGGTTTTCGACGAGCGGGTCTAAATGGGCCTTTCAATGGACCCGTTGGAATTAAACTAAGTAAAAAGTACAAAAATTGAGGTTTTGCAATATAATTATGTTGAAAAGCTCCTAATCAATTACATGAACTCCTAAAATTTGATTAAAACTTATTTTGTAGTCCTTTTTGTAGAGGTTTCGGACGAGCGGGTCGAAATGGGACTTTCAATGGACCCGTTGGTATTGTAACTGAATAAAAAGTACAGAAATTGAGGTTTCGCAATATAATTGTGTTGAAAAGCTCCTAATCAATTATTTGAACTCCTAATATTTGAATTAAACATTTTTGCGGTCCTTTTTGTAGAGGTTTCGGACGAGCAGGTCTTAATGGGCCTTTCAATGGACCCGTTGGAATTTTAACTGGGTAAAAAGTACAGAAATTGAAGTTTTGCAATATAATTGTGTTGAAAAGCTCCTAATCAATTATTTGAACTCCTAATATTTGAATAAAACTTTTTTGCGAACCTTTTTGTAGAGGTTTCGGACGAGCAGGTCTAAATGGGCCTTTCAATGGGCCCGTTTGAATTTTAACTGAGTAAAAAGTATAAAATTGAGGTTTTCAATATAATTGTGTCGAAAAGTTCCTAATAACTTATTTGAACTCCTAAAATTTGATTAAAACTATTTTGCAGTCCTTTTTGTCGAGGTTTCGGACGAGCAGGTCTAAATGGGCCTTTCAATGGACCCGTTAGAATTTTAACTAAGTAAAAAGTACAGAAATTAAGGTTTTGCAATATAAATGTGTTGAAAAGCTCCTAATAAATTATTTGAACTTCTAATATTTGAATAAAACATTTTTGCGGTCCTTTTTGTAGAGGTTTCAGACGAGTGGGTCTAAATGGCCCTTTCAATGGACCCGTTGAAATTTTAACTGAGTAAAAAGTATAAAATTGAGGTTTTGCAATATAATTGTGTTGAAAAGCTCCTAATCAATTACATAAACTCCTAAAATTTGATTAAAACCTTTTTTGCAGTCCTTTTTGATACGTTTTGGACGAGCAGGTCTAAATGGGCCATACAATGGACCCGTTGTAATTTTAACTGAGTAAAAAGTACAGAAATTTAGCTTTTGCAATATAATTGTGTTGAAAAGCTCCTAATCAATTATTTGAACTCCTAAAATTTGATTAAAACTTGTTTTGCGGTCCTTTTTGTAGAGGTTTCGAACGAGCAGGTCTAAATGGGCCTTTCAATTGACCCGTTGGAATTAAATTGAGTAAAAAGTTCAAAAATTGAGGTTTTGCAATATAATTGTGTTGAAAAGCTCCTAATCAATTACATGAACTCCTAAAATTTGATTAAAACTTATTTTGCAGTCCTTTTTGTAGAGGTTTTGGACGAACGGGTCGAAATGGGCCTTTCAATGGACCCGTTGGTATTTTAACTAAGTAAAAAGTACAGAAATTGAGGTTTCGTAATATAATTGTGTTGAAAAGCTCCTAATCAATTATTTGAACTCCTAATATTTGAATAAAACATTTTTGCGGTCCTTTTTGTAGAGGTTTCGGAAGAGCAGGTTTAAATGGGCCTTTCAATGGACCCGTTGGAATTTTAACTGAGTAAAAAGTACAGAAATTGAGGTTTTGCAATATAATTGTGTTGAAAAGCTCCTAATCAATTATTTTATCTCCTAAAATTTGATTAAAACTTTTTTGCAGTCCTTTTTGTAGAGGTTTCGGACGAGCGGGTCGAAATTGGCCTTTCAATGGACCCGTTGGTATTTTAGCTGAGTAAAAAGTATAGAAATTGAGGTTTCGCTTTGTAATTGTTGTGAAAAGCTCCTAATCAATGATTTCAACTCCTAATATTTGAATAAAACATTTTTTGCGGTCCTTTTTGTAGAGGTTTCGGACGAGCAGGTCTAAATGAGCCATTCAATGGACCCGTTGGAATTTTAACTGAGTAAAAACTACAGAAATTGAGGTTTTGCAATATAGTTGTGTTGAAAAGCTCCTAATAAATTATTTGAACTCCTAATATTTGAATAAAACATTTTTGCGAACCTTTTTGTAGAGGTTTCGGACGAGAAGGTCTAAATGGGCCTTTCAATGGGACCGTTTGAATTTTAACTAGGTAAAAAGTATAAAATTGAGGTTTTTCAATATCATTGTGTTGGAAAGTTCCTAATCAATTATTTTAACTCCTAAAATTTGATTAAAACTATTTTGCAGTCCTTTTTGTCGAGGTTTCGGACGAGCAGGTCTAAATGGGCCTTTCAATGGACCCGTTAGAATTTTAACTGAGTAAAAACTACAGAAATTGAGGTTTAGCAAAATAAATGTGTTGAAAAGCTCCTAATCAATTATTTGAACTCCTAATATTTGAATAAAACATTTTTGCGGTCCTTTTTGTAGAGGTTTCGGATGAGCAGGTCTAAATGGGCCTTTGAATGGACCCGTTGGAATTTTAACTGAGTAAAAAGTACAGAAATTGAGGTTTTGCAATATAATTGTGTTGAAAAGCTCCTAATCAATTATTTTAACTCCTAAAATTTGATTAAAACTATTTTTGCGTCCTTTTTGTCGAGGTTTCGGACGAGCAGGTCTAAATGGGCCTTTCAATGGACCCGTTAGAATTTTAACTGAGTAAAAAGTACAGAAATTGAGGTTTTGCAAAATAAATGTGTTGAAAAGCTCCTAATCAATTGTTTAAACTCTTAATATTTGAATAAAACATTTTTGCGGTCCTTTTTTGTAGAGGTTTCGGACGAGCATGTCTAAATGGGCCTTTCAATGGACCCGTTCGAATTAAATTGAGTAAAAAGTACAAATATTGAGGTTTTTCAATATAATTGTGTTGAAAAGCTCCTAATCAATTACATGAACTCCGAAAATTTGATTAAAACTTATTTTGCAGTCCTTTTTGTAGAGGTTTCGGACGAGCGAGTCAAAATGGGCCTTTCAATGGACCCGTTGGTATTTTAACTGAGTAAAAAGTACATAAATTGAGGTTTCGCAATATAATTGTATTAAAAAGCTCCTAATCAATTATTTGAACTCGTAATATTTGAATAAAACATTTTTGCGGTCCTTTTTGTAGAGGTTTTAGACCAGCAAGTCTAAATGGGCCTTTCAATGGGCCCGTTTGAATTTTAACTGAGGAAAAAGTATAAAATTGAGGTTTTTCAGTATAATTGTGTTGAAAAGTTCCTAATAAATTATTTGAACTCCTAAAATTTGATTAAAACTTTTTTTGCGGTCCTTTTTTGTAGAGGTTTCGGACGAGCATGTCTAAATGGGCCTTTCAATGGACCCGTTGGAATTTTATCTGAGTAAAAAGTACAAAAATTGAGGTTTTGCAATATAATTGTGTTGAAAAGCTCCTAATCAATTACATCAACTCCTTAAATTTGATTAAAACTTATTTTGTAGTCCTTTTTGTAGAGGTTTCGGACGAGCGGGTCGAAATGGGCCTTTCAATGGACCCGTTGGTATTTTAACTGAGTAAAAAGTACAAAAATTGAGATTTCGCATTATAATTGTGTTGAAAAGCTCCTAATCAATTATTTGAACTCCTAATATTTGAATAAAACATTTTTTGCGATCCTCTTTGTAGAGGTTTCGGACGAGCAGGTCTAAATGGGCCATTCAATGGACCCGTTGGAATTTGAACTGAGTAAAAAGTACAGAAATTGAGGTTTTGCAATATAAATGTGTTGAAAAGCTCCTAATCAATTATTTGAACTCCTAAAATTTGATTAAAACTTGTTTTGCGATCCTTTTTTGTAGAGGTTTCGGACGAGCAGGTCTAAATGGGTCTTTCAATGGACCCCTTGGAATTTAATTGAGTAAAAAGTACAAAATTGAGGTTTTGCAATATAAATGTGTTGAAAAGCTCCTAATAAATTACATGAACTCCTAAAATTTGATTAAAACTTATTTTGCAGTCCTTTTTGTAGAGGTGTCGGACGAGCGGGTCGAAATGGGCCTTTCAATGGACCCGTTGGTATTTTAACTGAGTAAAAAGTACAGAAATTGAGGTTTCGCAATATAATTGTGTTGAAAAGCTCCTAATCAATTATTTGAACTCCTAATATTTGAATAAAACATTTTTGCGGTCCTTTTTGTAGATGTTTCGGACGAGTAGGTTTAAATGGGCCTTTCAATGGACCCGTTGGAATTTTAACTGAGTAAAAAGTACAGAAATTGAGGTTTTGCAATACAATTGTGTTGAAAAGCTCCTAATCAATTATTTTAACTCCTAAAATTTGATTAAAACTTTTTTTGCAGTCCTTTTTGTAGGGGTTTCGGACGAGCGGGTCGAAATGGGCCTTTCAATGGACCCGTTGGTATTTTAACTGAGTAAAAAGTACAGAAATTGAGGTTTCGCATTATAATTGTTGTGAAAAGCTCCTAATAAATTATTTGAACTCCTAATATTTGAATAAAACATTTTTTGCGGTCCTTTTTGTAGAGGTTTCGGATGAGCAGGTTTAAATGGGCCTTTCAATGGACCCGTTGGAATTTTAACTGAGTAAAAAGTACAGAAATTGAGGTTTCGTAATATAATTGTGTTGAAAAGCTCCTAATCAATTATTTGAACTCCTAATATTTGAATAAAACATTTTTGCGAACCTTTTTGTAGAGGTTTCAGACGAGGAGGTCAAAAGGGGCCTTTCAATGGGCCCGTTTGAATTTTAACTGAGTAAAAAGTATAAAATTGAGCTTTTTCAATATAATTGTGTTGAAAAGTTCCTAATCAATTATTTTAACTCCTAAAATTTGATTAAAACTATTTTGCAGTCCTTTTTGTCGAGGTTTCGGACGAGCAGGTCTAAATGGGTCTTTCAATGGACCTGTTAGAATTTTAACTGAGTAAAAAGTACAAAAACTGAGGTTTTGCAAAATAAATGTGTTGAAAAGCTCCTATTCAATTATTTGAACTCCTAATATTTGAATAAAACATTTTTTGTGGTCCTTTTTGTAGAGGTTTCGGACGAGCAGGTCTAAATGGGTCTTTCAATGGACCCGTTGGAATATTAATTGAGTAAAAAGTACAGAAATTGAGGTTTTGCAATATAATTGTGTTGAAAAGCTCCTAATCAATTATTTGAACTCCTAATATTTGAACAAAACATTTTTGCGAACCTTTTTTTAGAGGTTTCGGACGAGCAGGTCTAAACGGGCCTTTCAATAGCCGTTTGAATTTTAACTGAGTAAAAAGTATAAAATTAAGGTTTTTCAATATAATTGTGTTGAAAAGTTCCTAATCAATTATTTGAACTCCTAAAATTTGATTAAAACTATTTTGCAGTCCTTTTTGTCGAGGTTTCGAACGAGCAGGTCTAAATGGGCCTTTCAATGGACCCGTTAGAATTTTAACTGAGTAAAAAGTACAGAAATTGAGGTTTTGGAATATAAATGTGTTGAAAAGCTCTTAATCAAATATTTGAACTCCTAATATTTGAATAAAACATTTTTGCGGTCCTTTTTGTAGAGGTTTCGGACGAGCGGGTCTAAATGGGCCTTTCAATGGACCCATTGAAATTTTAACTGAGTAAAAAGTATAAAATTGAGGTTTTGCAATATAATTGTGTTGAAAAGCTCCTAATCAATTACATAAACTCCTAAAATTTGATTAAAACTTTTTTTGCAGTCCTTTTTGATACGTTTCGGACGAGCAGGTCTAAATGGGCCTTACAATGGACCCCTTGGAATTTTAACTGAGTAAAAAGTACAGAAATTGAGCTTTTGCAATATAATTGTGTTGAAAAGCTCGTAATCAATTATTTGAACTCCTAAAATTTGATTAAAACTTGTTTTGTTGTCCTTTTTTGTAGAGGTTTCGGACGAGGAGGTCTAAATGGGCCTTTCAATGGACCCGTTGGAATTAAATTGAGTAAAAAGTACAAAAATTGAGGTTTTGCAATATAATTGTGTTGAAAAGGTCCTAATCAATTACATGAACTCCTAAAATTTGATTAAAACTTATTTTATTGTCCTTTTTGTAGAGGTTACGGACGAGCGGGTCGAAATGGGCCTTTCATGGACCCGTTGGTATTTTAACTGAGAAAAAAGTACAGAAATTGAGGTTTCGCAATATAATTGTGTTGAAAAGCTCCTAATAAATTATTTGAACTCCTAATATTTGAATAAAACATTTTTGCGGTCCTTTTTGTAGAGGTTTCGGACGAGCAGGTCTAAATGGGCCTTTCAATGGACCCGTTGGAATTTTAACTGGGTAAAAAGTACAAAAATTGAGGTTTTGCAATATAATTGTGTTAAAAAGCTCCTAATCAATTATTTGAACTCCTAATATTTGAATAAAACATTTTTGCGAACCTTTTTGTAGAAGTTTCAGACGAGCAGGTCTAAATGGGCCTTTCAATGGGCCCGTTTGAATTTTTACTGAGTAAAAAGTATAAAATTGAGGTTTTTCAGTATAATTGTGTTGAAAAGTTCCTAATAAATTATTTGAACTCCTAAAATTTGATTAAACTATTTTGCAGTCCCTTTTGTCGAGGTTTCGGACGAGCAGGTCTAAATGGGCCTTTCAATGGACCCGTTAGAATTTTAACTGAGTAAAAAGTACATAAATTGAGGATTTGCAATATAAATGTGTTGAAAAGCTCCTAATCAATTATTTAAACTCCTAATATTTGAATAAAACATTTTTGCGGTCCTTTTTGTAGAGGTTTCGGACGAGCGGGTCTAAATGGGCCTTTTAATGGACCCGTTGAAATTTTAACTTAGGAAAAAGTATAAAATTGAGGTTTTGCAATATAATTGTGTTGAAAAGCTTCTAATCAATTATATAAACTCAAAAAATTTGATTAAAACTTTTTTTGCAGTCCTTTTTGATACGTTTCGGACGAGCAGGTCTAAATGGGCCTTACAATGGACCCATTGAAATTTTAACTGAGTAAAAAGTATGAAATTGAGGTTTTGCAATATAATTCTGTTGAAAAGCTTCTAATCAATTATATAAACTCAAAAAATTTGATTAAAACTTTTTTTGCAGTCCTTTTTGATACGTTTCGGACGAGCAGGTCTAAATGGGCCTTACAATGGACCCGTTGGAATTTTAACTGAGTAAAAAGTACAGAAATTTAGTTTTGCAATATAATTGTGTTGAAAAGCTCCTAATCAATTATTTGAACTCCTAAAATTTGATTAAAACTTGTTTTGCGGTCCTTTTTTGTAGAGGTTTCGGACGAGCAGGTCTAAATAGGCCTTTCAATGGACCCGTTGGAATTAAATTGAGTAAAAAGTACAAAAATTTTGCAATATAATTGTGTTGAAAAGCTCCTAATCAATTACATGAACTCCTAAAATTTGATTAAAACTTATTTTACAGTCCTTTTTGTAGAGGTTTCGGACGAGCGGGTCAAAATGGGCCTTTCATGGACCCGTTGGTATTTTAACTGAGTAAAAAGTACAGAAATTGAGGTTTCGCAATATAATTGTGTTGAAAAGCTCCTAATAAATTATTTGAACTCCTAATATTTGAATAAAACATTTTTGCGGTCCTTTTTGTAGAGGTTTCGGACGAGCAGGTCTAAATGGGCCTTTCAATGGACCCGTTGGTATTTTAACTGAGTAAAAAGTACAGAAATTGAGGTTTCGCAATATAATTGTGTTGAAAAGCTCCTAATAAATTATTTGAACTCCTAATATTTGAATAAAACATTTTTGCGGTCCTTTTTGTAGAGGTTTCGGACGAGCAGGTCTAAATGGGCCTTTCAATGGACCCGTTGGAATTTTAACTGGGTAAAAAGTACAAAAATTGAGGTTTTGCAATATAATTAAAAAGCTCCTAATCAATTATTTGAACTCCTAATATTTGAATAAAACATTTTTGCGAACCTTTTTGTAGAAGTTTCAGACGAGCAGGTCTAAATGGGCCTTTCAATGGGCCCGTTTGAATTTTTACTGAGTAAAAAGTATAAAATTGAGGTTTTTCAGTATAATTGTGTTGAAAAGTTCCTAATAAATTATTTGAACTCCTAAAATTTGATTAAACTATTTTGCAGTCCCTTTTGTCGAGGTTTCGGACGAGCAGGTCTAAATGGGCCTTTCAATGGACCCGTTAGAATTTTAACTGAGTAAAAAGTACATAAATTGAGGATTTGCAATATAAATGTGTTGAAAAGCTCCTAATCAATTATTTAAACTCCTAATATTTGAATAAAACATTTTTGCGGTCCTTTTTGTAGAGGTTTCGGACGAGCGGGTCTAAATGGGCCTTTTAATGGACCCGTTGAAATTTTAACTTAGGAAAAAGTATAAAATTGAGGTTTTGCAATATAATTGTGTTGAAAAGCTTCTAATCAATTATATAAACTCAAAAATTTGATTAAAACTTTTTTTGCAGTCCTTTTTGATACGTTTCGGACGAGTAGGTCTAAATGGGCCTTACAATGGACCCATTGAAATTTTAACTGAGTAAAAAGTATGAAATTGAGGTTTTGCAATATAATTCTGTTGAAAAGCTTCTAATCAATTATATAAACTCAAAAAATTTGATTAAAACTTTTTTTGCAGTCCTTTTTGATACGTTTCGGACGAGCAGGTCTAAATGGGCCTTACAATGGACCCGTTGGAATTTTAACTGAGTAAAAAGTACAGAAATTTAGTTTTGCAATATAATTGTGTTGAAAAGCTCCTAATCAATTATTTGAACTCCTAAAATTTGATTAAAACTTGTTTTGCGGTCCTTTTTTGTAGAGGTTTCGGACGAGCAGGTCTAAATAGGCCTTTCAATGGACCCGTTGGAATTAAATTGAGTAAAAAGTACAAAAATTTTGCAATATAATTGTGTTGAAAAGCTCCTAATCAATTACATGAACTCCTAAATTTTGATTAAAACTTATTTTACAGTCCTTTTTGTAGAGGTTTCGGACGAGCGGGTCAAAATGGGCCTTTCATGGACCCGTTGGTATTTTAACTGAGTAAAAAGTACAGAAATTGAGGTTTCGCAATATAATTGTGTTGAAAAGCTCCTAATAAATTATTTGAACTCCTAATATTTGAATTAAACATTTTTGCGGTCCTTTTTGTAGAGGTTTCGGACGAGCAGGTCTAAATGGGCCTTTCAATGGACCCGTTGGTATTTTAACTGAGTAAAAAGTACAGAAATTGAGGTTTCGCATTATAATTGTGTTGAAAAGCTCCTAATCAATTATTTGAACTCCTAATATTTGAATAAAACATTTTTGCGAACCTTTTTGTAGAGGTTTCGGACGAGCAGGTCTAAATGGGCCTTTCAATGGACCCGTTGGTATTTTAACTGAGTAAAAAGTACAGAAATTGAGGTTTCGCATTATAATTGTGTTGAAAAGCTCCTAATCAATTATTTGAACTCCTAATATTTGAATAAAACATTTTTGCGAACCTTTTTGTAGAAGTTTCGGACGAGCAGGTCTAAATGGGCCTTTCAATGGCCCGTTTGAATTTTAACTGAGTAAAAAGTATAAAATTGAGGTTTTTCAATATAATTCTGTTGAAAAGTTCCTAATCAATTATTTGAACTCCTAAAATTTGATTAAAACTATTTTTGCAGACCTTTTTGTCGATGTTTCGAACGAGCAGGTCTAAATGGGCCTTTCAATGGACCCGTTAGAATTTTAACTGAGTAAAAAGTACAGAAATTGAGGTTTTGCAATATAAATGTGTTGAAAAGCTCTTAATCAAATATTTGAACTCCTAATATTTGAATAAAACATTTTTACGGTCCTTTTTGTAGAGGTTTCGGACGAGCGGGTCTAAATGGGCCTTTCAATGGACCCGTTGAAATTTTAACTGAGCAAAAAGTATAAAATTGAGGTTTTGCAATATAATTGTGTTGAAAAGCTCCTAATCAATTACATAAACTCCTAAAATTTGATTAAAACTTTTTTGTAGTCCTTTTTGATACGTTTCGGACGAGCACGTCTAAATGGGCCTTACAATGGACCCGTTGGAATTTTAACTGAGTAAAAAGTACAGAAATTTAGTTTTGCAATATAATTGTGTTGAAAAGCTCCTAATCAATTATTTGAACTCCTAAAATTTGATTAAAACTTGTTTTGTGGTCCTTTTTTGTAGAGGTTTCGGACGAGCAGGTCTAAATAGGCCTTTCAATGGACCCGTTGGAATTAAATTGAGTAAAAAGTACAAAAATTTTGCAATATAATTGTGTTGAAAAGCTCCTAATCAATTACATGAACTCCTAAAATTTGATTAAAACTTATTTTGCAGTCCTTTTTGTAGAGGTTTCGGACGAGCGGGTCGAAATGGGCCTTTCAATGGACCCGTTAGTATTTTAACTGAGTAAAAAGTACAGAAATTGAGGTTTTGCAATATAATTGTGTTGAAAAGCTCCTAATCAATTATTTGAACTCCTAATATTTGAATAAAACATTTTTTGTGGTCCTTTTTGTAGAGGTTTCGGACGAGCAGGTCTAAATGGGTCATTCAATGGACCCGTTGGAATTTTAACTGAGTAATAAGTACAAAAATTGAGGTTTTGCAATATAATTGTGTTGAAAAGCTCCTAATCAATTATTTGAACTCCTAATATTTGAATAAAACATTTTTGCGAACCTTTTTGTAGAGGTTTCGGACGAGCAGGTCTAAATGGGCCTTTCAATAGGCCCGTTTGAATTTTAACTAAGTAAAAAGTATAAAATTGAGGTTTTTCAAAATAATTGTGTTGAAAAGTTCCTAATCAATTATTTGAACTCCTAAAATTTGATTAAAACTATTTTGCAGTCCTTTTTGTAGAGGTTTCGGACGAGTAGGTCTAAATGGGCATTTCAATGGGCCCGTTGGAATTTTAACTGAGTAAAAAGTATAGAAAATTAGCTTTTGCAATATAATTGTGTTGAAAAGCTCCTAATCAATTATTTGAACTCCTAATATTTGAATAAAACATTTTTGCGAACCTTTTTGTAGAGGTTTCGGACGAGCAGGTCTAAATGGGCCTTTCAATAGGCCCGTTTGAATTTTAAATAAGTAAAAAGTATAAAATTGAGGTTTTTCAAAATAATTGTGTTGAAAAGTTCCTAATCAATTATTTGAACTCCTAAAATTTGATTAAAACTATTTTGCAGTCCTTTTTGTCGAGGTTTCGGACGAGCAGCACTAAATGGGCCTTTCAATGGACCCGTTAGAATTTTAACTGAGTAAAAAGTACAGAAATTGAGGTTTTGCAATATAAATGTGTTGAAAAGATCCTAATCAATTATTTGAACTCCTAATATTTGAATAAAACATTTTTGCGGTCCTTTTTGTAGAGGTTTCAGACGAGCGGGTCTAAATTGGCCTTTCAATGGACCCGTTGAAATTTTAACTGAGTAAAAAGTATGAAATTGAGGTTTTGCAATATAATTGTGTTGAAAAGATTCTAATCAATTACATAAACTCCTAAAGTTTGATTAAAACTTTTTTTGCAGTCCTTTTTGATACGTTTCGGACGAGCAGGTCTAAATGGGCCTTACAATGGACCCGTTGAAATTTTAACTGAGTAAAAAGTATAAAATTGAGGGTTTGCAATATAATTGTGTTGAAAAGCTCCTAATCAATTACATCAAATCCTAAAATTTGATTATAACTTTTTTTGCAGTCCTTTTTGATACGTTTCGGACGAGAAGGTCTAAATGGGCCTTATAATGGACCCGTTGGAATTTTAACTGAGTAAAAAGTACAGAAATTGAGGTTTTGCAATATAATTGTGTTGAAAAGCTCCTAATCAATTATTTGAACTCCTAATATTTGAATAAAACATTTTTGCGAACCTTTTTGTAGAGGTTTCGGACGAGCAGGTCTAAATGGGCCTTTCAATGGCCCGTTTGAATTTTAACTGAGTAAAAAGTATAAAATTGAGGTTTTTCAATATAATTTTGTTGAAAAGTTCCTAATCAATTATTTGAACTCCTAAAATTTGATTAAAACTATTTTGCAGTCCTTTTTGTCGAGGTTTCGAACGAGCAGGTCTAAATGGGCCTTTCAATGGACCCGTTAAAATTTTAACTGAGTAAAAAGTACAGAAATTGAGGTTTTGCAATACAAATGTGTTGAAAAGCTCTTAATCAAATATTTGAACTCCTAATATTTGAATAAAACATTTTTGCGATCCTTTTCGTAGAGGTTTCGAACGAGCGGGTCTAAATGGGCCTTTCAATGGACCCGTTGAAATTTTAACTGAGTAAAAAGTATAAAATTGAGGTTTTGCAATATAATTGTGTTGAAAAGCTCCTAATCAATTACATCAACTCCTAAAATTTGATTAAAACTTTTTTGCAGTCCTTTTTGATACGTTTCGGACGAGCAGGTCTAAATGGGCCTTACAATGGACCCGTTGGAATTTTAACTGAGTAAAAAGTACAGAAATTGAGCTTTTGCAATATAATTGTGTTGAAAAGCTCGTAATCAATTATTTGAACTCCTAAAATTTGATTAAAACTTGTTTTGCGGACCTCTATTGTAGAGGCTTCGGACGAGCAGGTCTATATGGGCCATTCAATGGACCCGTTGGAATTAAATTGAGTAAAAAGTACAAAAATTGAGGTTTTGCAATATAATTGTGTTGAAAAGCTCCTAATCAATTACATGAACTCCTACAATTTGATTAAAACTTATTTTACAGTCCTTTTTGTAGAGGTTTCGGACGAGCAGGTCGAAATGGGCCTTTCAATGGACCCGTTGGTATTTTAACTGAGTAAAAAGTACAGAAATTGAGGTTTCGCAATATAATTGTGTTGAAATGTTCCTAATAAATTATTTGAACTCCTAATATTTGAAAAAAACATTTTTGCGGTCCTTTTTGTAGAGGTTTCGGACGTGCAGGTCTAAATGGGCCTTTCAATGGACCCGTTGGAATTTTAACTGAGTAAAAAGTACAGAAATGGAGGTTTTGCAATATAATTGTGTTAAAAATCTCATAATCAATTTTTTGAACTCCTAATATTTAAATAAAACATTTTTGCGAACCTTTTTGTAGAGGTTTCGGACAAGCAGGTCTAAATGGGCCTTTCAATGGGCCCGTTTGAATTTTAACTGAGTAAAAAGTATAAAATTGAGGTTTTTCAGTATAATTGTGTTGTAAAGCTCCTAATAAATTATTTGAGCTCCTAAAATTTGATTAAAACTATTTTGCAGTCCTTTTTGTCGAGGTTTCGGACGAGCAGGTCTAAATGGGCCTTTTAATGGACCCGTTAGAATTTTAACTGAGTAAAAAGTACAGAAATTGAGGTTTTGCAATATAAATGTGTTGAAAAGCTCCTAATCAATTATTTGAACTCCTAATATTTGAATAAAACATTTTTGCGGTCCTTTTTGTAGAGGTTTCAGACGAGCGGGTCTAAATTGGCCTTTCAATGGACCCGTTGAAATTTTAACTGAGTAAAAAGTATAAAATTGAGGTTTTACAATATAATTGTGTTGAAAAGCTCCTAATCAATTACATAAACTCCTAAATTTTGATTAAAACTTTTTTTGCAGTCCTTTGTGATACGCTTCGGACGAGCATGTCTAAATGGGCCTTACAATGGACCCGTTAGAATTTTAACTGAGTAAAAAGTACAGAAATTGAGCTTTTGCAATACAATTGTGTTGAAAAGCTCCTAATCAATTATTTGAACTCCTAAAATTTGATTAAAACTTGTTTTGCGGTCCTTTTTTGTAGAGGTTTCGGACGAGCAGGTCTAAATGGGCCTTTCAATGGACCCGTTGGAATTTTAGCTGAGTAAAAAGTGCAAAAATTGAGGTTTTGCAATATAAATGTGTTGAAAAGCTCCTAATCAATTATTTGAACTCCTAATATTTGAATAAAACATTTTTGCGAACCTTTTTGTAGAGGTTTCGGAAGAGCAGGTCTAAATGGGCCTTTCAATGGGCCCGTTTGAATTTTAACTGAGTAAAAAGTATAAAATTGAGGTTTTCAATATAATTGTGTTGAAAAGTTCCTAATAAATTATTTGAACTCCTAAAGTTTGATTAAAACTATTTTGCAGTCCTTTTTGTCGAGGTTTCGGAAGAGTAGGTCTAAATGGGCCTTTCAATGGACCCGTTAGAATTTTAACTGAGTAAAAAGTACAGAAATTGAGGTTTTGCAATATAAATGTTTTGAAAAGCTCCTAATCAATTATTTGAACTCCTAATATTTGAATAAAACATTTTTGTGGTCCTTTTTGTAGAGGTTTCGGACGAGCGGGTCTAAATGGGCCTTTCAATGGACCCGTTGAAATTTTAACTGAGTAAAATGTATAAATCTAAGGTTTTGCAATATAATTTTGTTGAAAAGCTCCTAATCAATTACATAAACTCCTAAAATTTGATTAAAACTTTTTTTGCAGTCCTTTTTGATACATTTCGGACGAGCAGGTCTAAATGCGCCTTACAATGGACCCGTTGGAATTTTAACTGAGTAAAAAGTACATAAATTGAGCTTTTGCAATATAATTGTGTTGAAAAGCTTCTAATCAATTATTTGAACTCCTAAATTTTGATTAAAACTTGTTTTGCGATCCTTTTTTGTAGAGGTTTCGGACGAGCAGGTCTAAATAGGCCTTTCAATGGACCCGTTGGAATTAAATTGAGTAAAAAGTACAAAAATTGAGGTTTTGCAATATAATTGTGTTGAAAAGCTCTTAATCAATTACATGAACTCCTAAAATTTGATTAAAACTTATTTTGCAGTCTTTTTTGTAGAGGTTTCGGACGAGCGGGTCGAAATGGACCTTTCAATGGACCCGTTGGTATTTTAACTGAGTAAAAAGTACATAAATTGAGGTTTCGCATTATAATTGTGTTGAAAAGCTCCTAATCAATTATTTGAACTCCTAATATTTGAATAAAACATTTTTGCGGTCCTTTTTGTAGAGGTTTCGGACGAGCAGGTCTAAATGGTCCTTTCAATGGAACCATTGGAATTTTAACTGAGTAAAAAGTACAGAAATTGAGGTTTTGCAATATAATTGTGTTGAAAAGCTCCTAATCAATTATTTGAACTCCTAATATTTGAATAAAACATTTTTGCGAACCTTTTTGTAGAGGTTTCGGACGAGCAGGTCTAAATGGGCCTTTCAATGGGCCCGTTTGAATTTTAACTGAGTAAAAAGTATAAAATTGAGGTTTTTCAATATTATTGTGTTGAAAAGTTACTAATCAATTATTTGAACTCCTAAAATTTGATTAAAACTATTTTGCAGTCCTTTTTGTCGAGGTTTCGAACGAGCAGGTCTAAATGGGCCTTTCAATGGACCCGTTAGAATTTTTTTTTGAGGAAAGGGCCTCATTAAAAACCCCACTAATCCTTACTGGGCCAGCCCAGCAAGGCCCTAGGAGGGGAAAAGAGTGCCCAAAATATATTATAAATCAAGGTGGTTGGTTAACAACCGGTACAAAGGTTTGCAGAGCATCGGGCAAGCCCGGCCCAAAATACATGGAGGAATGAAAATGCAGAGCCCAATTGGCTATAGAATGAGCTAAAACGTTAGCTTTACGCGGTACATAATGTAAGCTAAGACCTGGTACATTACCAATGAAAGATCTAATATCCTGCAATTGTTGCTGAAGAGTGGAGGCATCCTCGCCTGCTCTACACAATCGATTGATCAGCAAGGCCGCATCCGATTCAAGAAGGATCCCTGTCCAACCCGCCTCTATACCTAAGTGGACACCATCCGAAATCGCTCGTAGCTCTGCCGACATAGAATCTGCAATAGTGTCCAAGTAAACAGCTCGTCCAAGCAGGATAGCTCCAGAAGCATCGCGGGCCACAATGCCAATACCAGCCGATCCTGTAGCAGGGTGAAAGGCACCATCAACGTTGATTTTGATTGATCCAACAGGCGGCGGTCTCCATACAGGTGGGGAGAGTGCTGTCGTCGTCGGCTGCCTCGTCGTAAGAATGTCTGCTTTGGCCGATAGGTAGTCGCGAAGTAGATCCTGTGAATTCATCAAGGTGAGCCAAGGGGGCTGCAAACGCTGAGAGTGGACCCACTCATTCCTCCTATTCCAAAGATTCCACAGTGTAGTGAGGAGGAGATCAAATTGCGCGCAGGGGAGGAGCCGAGCTCCCTTTTCCAGCCAGAGCGATATCGATGTGGCGCTGCAATCACGAAGTGCACTCGGGAAACCTGCAAGGCGAAGTGTCTCAGCAGCGCCTGGACAGTCCCGGAAAGCATGAAGAGCAGATTCGAGCATCGAAGGGCAGAACGGACACATGCCGTTGCTCAATCCAATACTCGCAAGTCGGTCACCCGTGGGTAGTGCTCCCCGTCCCACCCGCCATCCAAAGGTGCGAACCTTCGGAAGTGTGTTGGACTTAGCAATAATCCGCCATAAAGGGTTCGGACGCTCGAGAGGCCGTGGGGGCCTACGTAAGAATAGGTAGCCGGAGCGCACGGAATATATATTGGTGTCATGAAAGCCCCATAGCAGGGTATCGCGGCGGACATCAGATATTGGTACGTGCAGTATGTTGGTTGCGTCATCTTCGTCAAAATAATGACGTACTTTATGTTCATCCCAAGCATTATGATGACGAATCATAAAATCACCGCATCTCAAGGGTATTTCCTCCTGATCGTGATAACTACCAAAGAAGGAGAGCCCACGGGATCCACCCCAACTATCCCGATGGATGCGTAGACGACTATCAATTCCAGGTCGCCAAAAGAAACCAGATTGTAATTGTTGCAAAGCCTGCCACATACCTTGCCAGGCATAGGAGGCTCGGTGGTCAACTTTTGCCTCCATAACATTCCCGGAGGGATAATAGCGTGATTTAAGGACTCAAGCGAGTAAAGAGTCGGGCGATTGGGTTAGTCGCCAAATTTGCTTTCCAAGGAGGGCAATGTTAAAGTCTCTAAGATCACGGAAACCCATGCCCCCCGCTGCTTTGGGGGTGCACATAGTATCCCAGGAGATCATTGGCCATCCTTTTTTGTTACTTCTGCCCGTCCACCAGTAACGGCGAATTGATCGCGTCGCATCCTCCACAATATTCTGTGGGAGCAAATAACAAGACATGACATATTGTGGCAAAGCTTGCGCTACTGATTTAATGAGAACTTCTCGCCCACTATACGATAATAGGTTAGTGTCCCATTTAGTCATGCGAGAATTGACTTTGTCCCTAATGAACCCAAGACTAGCCGTTCGATTCCTCTTAATGAGAAGAGGTACTCCGAGATAGGTTCCAGGGTCATCAACCAATCGAATGCCAAGAGTAGTTTGTAGCGCATGTGTGAAATCCCTCGAACAGAGGGAGCTACAAAAGGCAGTCGATTTAGAAAAATTGACGGACTGCCCTAATGATGCCTCATACAACCGGAGAATCTCCTTCAATTGGTCTATTTCCCCTGGGCAGTTACGGACAAAGACGATACTATCATCCGCAAAGAGCAGATGGTTAATTCTTGGGCCACGTCTATTGGCCTGTAACCCTAATAAGCGTCCCGAACGCTGTTCGGCTTCAAGGGCCGCTGAAAGCCCTTGGGAGCATATTAGAAAGAGAAAAGGTGAGAGGGGATCCCCTTGCCGAATTCCCCTAGTCGGAAAGAACTCGTTGGAAAGAGTGCCATTAATCCGAACCGAGAAAGACACGGTAGATACACATCGGAGTATTAATTGTACCCAATCAGGTGCAAATCCCATACGTAACATTACATCTCGAAGAAAAGACCATTCAACCTTGTCAAACGCTTTTTCCATATCGAGCTTCAATGCAGCCCCCTGATATATCGAAGCAGTATTAGTATGGAGGGTATGCACAAGCTCGTGCGCAATCAGAATATTATCGGTAATGTTCCTGCCACTAACAAAAGCAGCTTGCGCATCACTGATACAAGACGGTAATATAGGTTTAAGTCTATTCACAAGAACCTTAGCTATGGTCTTGTAAATAACAGTACATAAGCTGATCGGTCGAAATTGACGCATGTTTGAGGCGTCGGCCACCTTAGGAATGAGTACAATGATAGCTTTGTTCACCGTAGCCATATCCTCTTCGCCTCGTAAAAGACGCAAACAGAGGCGTATAAACTCAGGCCCTATGACGTCCCAATATTGTCTATAAAAACTACTAGGGAAGCCGTCAAAGCCTGGGGCTTTCTTAGGGCCGATATCCCTGAAAGCTGCGGTTACCTCTTCTTCAGTGAAGGGTTGTAGCAAAGATGTATTCATTCCATCGCTAACCACCGGGGTAATATGTTCCAAGAGCACTGGAGAGGGGCTTGGATTAGACGATGTGAATAAATCCTGAAAATACTCGGAAGCGATCCGAAGAAGTTCAGGTTTCTCTGTATGCCAAGATTGGTCCACATCTAAAAGACCATGTATGGTATTTTTTTTCCGTCTTTTAGAAGCACGAGCATGGAAAAAGGATGTGTTTTTATCACCTTGCGAAAGCCAGGTGACACGGGAACGTTGTGCCCAGTAGGCTTCCTTGGCATCCAGGAGGCGTTTAAGTTCCAATTTTGCGTCACGGAGATTGTGTAACATATCTTGTGACAGTCTTCTCCTACGCATATAGGAGTTAATCTGACGCTGCAGCTCAGATATGCGATTGTTGGAGGCGGAGCGTTTAGTCGCTTGCCAATCATGTAGGTGGTTCCCTACGGCGGTCAGTTTGTCGATCAAAGTGCCTGACGCGTTGGACCACGCTTGGTGAACCGTGGAGATACATGATGGGTCCTCAGCCCAGCATGCCTCGAAGCGGAAATGGTCACCATTATGCTCATCATTTTGTGTACGATGCGCGTGAGGTGTATTGCGTGTAGTGTCCATAATAATGATATAGTGATCCGAATTCGGGGAGAAAATATTCCTAGTTTGGAATGTAAAGTGGGCATTGAGCCATGCATTGCATGCAAGATACCTATCCAGACGTTCACAAACAGGTATAATATTTGGCCCAGTGCGCGACCAAGTGAACCAACCCGAGCATGGTTTGCAGTCAAAAATCCCATTACGTACAAGGCATTCACGAAAATTGGTGATTTGTGATTGCGGTCGACGACCTCCGCCTTGTTTTTCGGAGTCTGATAAAATATCGTTTAAGTCTCCTCCAATTAACCAAGGTAGAGGTGAATTCTTACTAATAGAATCAATGAGTTCCCACGTTTTATATTTCATGCTAGTTTCGGCAAACCCATAAATTCCGGTAAAACGAAAACAGTCATCAGAAGATGTAACAATGGAATCTATATGACGATCAGAATACGATAAAAGATCAACCTTTAATTTATTATTCCAAAATAATATTAAACCAGAGCAAGTAGGACTGCTTTTCACATGGAAGCAGCCCTCCATATCCAACGAAAGTTTCAACCGTTCAAAATTAAAATTACATAACCGAGTCTCAGATAAAAAAATAATCAAAGGTTCTAATTTGCGGACCATAGAGATAAGCCCTCGAACTGCCTCTGGTGAACCAAGCCCACGGCAGTTCCAGCACATGAGCCTCATTTCTCTCGGCGGGGTTGAATATCAACCGCCGCCGAAGAGACTTTGCTGCTCATCCCAGCTTTAGAATGTTTAGTTTTTTCTGTAGGAACTGTTCCGTGCTTTGCCGGACGTAATGGAATCTTTGGAGATGTGCGTGGACGTTTGGCCATCGTAGGAGCAGTCAAGGGAGGGCTGCGTTTTGCCTTGCGCGAATCGACGGCATTCTGTGGTGGACTCGAGGAAGTAGCGAGCCAATCTTCAAAATCCGGATTGACAAAGGCATTACTGCCATGTCCAGCCGTAGTAGACTTAGCCGGCACCGCAGTGGGCACCGAGAAGCCTTCAGAGTCGATCAACACGAACCTCTTGTTCGGTGGAGTGGATGATACATCCCCGGCCATTGAGGCTGCCATTGCAGCATCAGGGGTTCCGGTATTTGCTGATGCCGCATCAGCTGGGATGACGGCAATGGGGGCTACATCAATGGCTTCAACCGAGATTTGTCCCGCTGCTTCCCCATCCGCCATCAGCACCTCAGGGGCCGCAACAGGCGCGATTGGAGCAGGCTGCTCTTGCAGCGATTTTGCACACAGGGGTGCTGCAGTAGCAGCGACCTTGACAGCATGCTGTTCCGTCATCAGTTCCGCACCCAGGGGTGCTGCAACATCAGCAGTCATGGCAGCATCAGTGCCCGGCTGCCCTGGGACGCGGTCTTTCCTCGAAGCCGAGGCTGCCGCTTCTGAGTGTTCCGTGGTTGAGACGTTATCCGCTACCACCACTGACTTTCCTTTACGTTCTGATCCTGAGAAACGGAATCGACAAAGAGAATAGTAAATATAAATAGTAGGAGAAATTCCTACTAAGTAAAGAAGAATTATGACAATTTCAGGATAAAATATAAAAGACACCTGTATTGTTGTGTTTTCCTCTGGATGATCCTTCACCTGCAGTGAGGCAAATAGATGATGTAAATCATCATAGGTAGGAGAGGAAAAATAATAAAATATATTCCAATTCCAAAGTGAGTACATATTGTGAAAAGGACATGTACCATTGTTAGCCATTGAAGGCTTAGTAGGCTCAAAATAACTAACCCTTCCTCTGGTTGTTATTTTGGATTTCTTCTTTGGTGTCGGGGCACGTAACCAATCTCCATACTGTTGGGGCTTGGTTTTGTCATCCTTAAAATCCACACAAGTGGTTTTAAGATGGCACAAAATACCACATCCATGACAGAAAGATGGTAAATTCTCATATTGTATAGGCAGCATCTGGGGACCTTCATCATCCTCAAGCTGAACAAACACAGACCGTCGTAGCGGCTGTTGTACATCAATTATAACAAGGACACGGAGGAATTCAATCATATTCCCCTCTTCCGATTGACGGGAGTCAGTTCCTAACACTGCACCTATCCCACCACCAATAGCGCGGCCGGTGGCATTTGCTACCATTACGCTAGTCATCATAGCGATCGGTACTCTATGTATCCTTACCCAGATTCGCATTTGGTCGAAACGGTATCCCTTAATGGTGAGTTTTGGCTGCACAGGAAGGATTGCAAGCCAATCTTTCTTAAAGGTCCAGGGCCCTCCTTTTAGGACAACATCCCTGCAAGCTTTAGTTTCAAACTTAAACAAAAAATGTCCAGAGCCAAGAGATGTTACCGATGAGAGCTTGTATTCTCTCCAAATAGCAGTGAAGAGTCGCATCACAGCATTCTCGTCATAATCTTTTGTGTTGAATAGTTTCCCAATGAGTGACGATTTGTAGTCGTCAAGGGGAATGGCCTTTGTAGAGGTAGGAGCACAGATTACATGTTTCTCTTCTGCTGTAAACTGAAGGTTATCAAAGCGAGAGAGAAAAGAGTCGGTGGAGGCCATGAGTGCTTGTCTGTACTCGACAAAAGAGAGAGGTTTCACACAAGTGAAGTGTAGCGTGAGAAGTGAGGGGAAGAGCCTAGTGAATAATATACTTAGGCGAGAATACTCAAAGAAAGGATAATAATATTCAAACCGGTGCTTAAAAAAGTATATGAATTGAATTAATATCCAAATGATAATCGAAGGATTAAAAGTTAGATGTAATTCAAATTCATAAAGCTTATCCCTTATACCGTAGCAATTTGAAATTGCATAAATTCCTACTAAGCGTAGGAATGCAAGATAAGGATAAGGATATTTGTATTTGAATAATCCCTTGGTGATCATTATATGAGTGGATAAAATTAAATCAGATTTAAAATTATTATGAAGATAAAATTCAAAAGAATTGAATTTAATTACTATCTTGATAACCCTGAGATTACAAAGGAGTAGTAATTTTAATTCAAGTGAATGACTATGATTAGAGGATAATATTAAATCCCAACCAAGTAGAATTTTATCCCATAATAAAGGTAACTCGAAATAATACATTATCCTAACTAACTTGTGATTTACAGATAATGTAATCCAACATTTGAATTTAAATAGAGTCTTTATAATCATGGGATTATAAAAAAATATGAATTTAAATTCAAATAGATTAGGAAGGAAGTAAGCAAAGGATTTGAATTCAAATAATATCTTTTGAATCCTAGGATTTAAAGATAAGTTTGTTTTGAACTCAAATACAACCCTATAGGGAATGAGCTTATCTAGATAATAAATAGAAAAATACGGTTGTATTTTAATATCTATAATCTGTAAATAAAGTATCAATTGAGATTTATTATGTACGATATTAAGATCGTAGTAAGATATTGAATTCCTAATAAATAGGAATAAATTAAACTTTGATATTTTTTGTTGGGATTCCACCGATTTGCATGCAATGCATGCTACACGTGAATGATCCCACGTCTCCTTTGCAGACTTGTCACGGCTGCTACAGGTGTGGAACGTTAAGGCTGCCGACGGCCGCCGGCAAGTAGCCATCCTCTCCCCGATCTTGCGGTTCAAAGGATGGTGCTCATCCGTCGTTTTAAATTTGGAACCCCATATCTTTTTAGACATGATGACGAAGTAAACACGGACCAATATAACATTTTGTTTTAGTAACAAAATTGTAAAAGCAAATGAATGAATTCTCTGCATTAACAGCCACAGACAGATAATCTCATTCAAACATAATAATTTCCTCAGCGGTATTCCGCTGTAAAAAGATTGGATACAAGGTCGTTTTGACCAGGAAATTTCCTGTTCACAGTGAACGGAGACAGGATCAACGAAGGGAATCGAAAATGATGTCCCAACATATGTTTGATGTACATAAAATACATCATTTACTTTAATGTCAAAGTGTGGCCATTGCCAAATCCAAAGTTGCATCAAAGATGGAAACATAAATGGTGGGCAGAAATAAATCCTTCGGGTGAAGTGGGAGGTGATCACTTTCATCTTTTTTGTGCTAAGCAAGCACCACGATGAAAGCAAAAGGTGAGGGCGGAGGCATGGAGAACGGCGGAGGTTGTGGCGGAGGCAGGCGGTTAAGAGGAGGAGAAGGCGGAGAAAGGTGAAGATAAGGAGGAGAGGGAAAAAAAGGAAAAGAGAGCTTGAGAGAAAAATTGAGAGAGAAATTGAGAGGATTTTCATACCCACCCGTTAGAATTTTAACTGAGTAAAAAGTATACCCGTTAGAATTTTAACTGAGTAAAAAGTACATAAATTGAGGTTTTGCAATATAAATGTGTTGAAAAGCTCCTAATCAATTATTTGAACTCCTAATATTTGAATAAAACATTTTTGCGGTCCTTTTTGTAGAGGTTTCGGACGACCGGGTCTAAATGGGCCTTTCAATGGACCCGTTGAAATTTTAACTGAGTAAAAAGTATAAAATTGAGGTTTTGAAATATAATTGTGTTGAAAAGCTCCTAATCAAATACATAAACTCCTAAAATTTGATTAAAACTTTTTTTGCAGTCCTTTTTGATACGTTTCGGACGAGCAGGTCTAAATGCGCCTTACAATGGACCCGTTGGAATTTTAACTGAGTAAAAAGTACAGAAATTGAGCTTTTGCAATATAATTGTGTTGAAAAGCTTCTAATCAATTATTTGAACTCCTAAAATTTGATTAAAACTTGTTTTGCGATCCTTTTTTGTAGAGGTTTCGGACAAGCAGGTCTAAATGGGCCTTTCAATGGACCCGTTGGAATTAAATTGAGTAAAAAGTACAAAAAATGAGGTTTTGCAATATAATTGTGTTGAAAAGCTCTTAATCAATTACATGAACTCCTAAAATTTAATTAAAACTTATTTTACAGTCCTTTTTGTAGAGGTTTCGGACGAGTGGGTCGAAATGGACCTTTCAATGGACCCGTTGGTATTTTGACTGAGTAAAAAGTACATAAATTGAGGTTTCGCATTGTAATTGTGTTGAAAAGCTCCTAATCAATTATTTGAACTCCTAATATTTGAATAAAACATTTTTTGCGGTCCTTTTTGTAGAGGTTTCGGACGAGCATGTCTAAATGGGCCTTTCAATGGAACCATTGGAATTTTAACTGAGTAAAAAGTACAGAAATTGAGGTTTTGCAATATAATTGTGTTGAAAAGCTCCTAATCAATTATTTGAACACCTAATATTTGAATAAAATATTTTTGCGAACCTTTTTGTAGAGGTTTCGGACGAGCAAGTCTAAATGGGCCCGTTTGAATTTTAACTGAGTAAAAAGTATAAAATTGAGGTTTTTCAATATTATTGTGTTGAAAAGTTCCTAATCAATTATTTGAACTCCTAAAATTTGATTAAAACTATTTTGCAGTCCTTTTTGTCGAGGTTTCGGACGAGCAGGTCTAAATGGGCCTTTCAATGGACCCGTTAGAATTTTAATTGAGTAAAAAGTACATAAATTGAGGTTTTGCAATATAAATGTCTTGAAAAGCTCCTAATCAATTATTTGAACTCCTAATATTTGAATAAAACATTTTTGCGGTCCTTTTTGTAGAGTTTCGGACGAGCGGGTCTAAATGGGCCTTTCAATGGACCCGTTGAAATTTTAACTGAGTAAAAAGTATAAAATTGAGGTTTTGCAATATAATTGTGTTGAAAAGCTCCTAATCAATTACATAAACTCCTAAAATTTGATTAAAACTTTTTTTGCAGTCCTTTTTGATACGTTTCGGACGAGCAGGTCTAAATGGGCCTTACAATGGACCCGTTGGAATTTTAACTGAGTAAAAAGTACAGAAATTGAGCTTTTGCAATATAATTGTGTTGAAAAGCTCCTAATCAATTATTTGAACTCCTAAAATTTGATTAAAACTTGTTTTGCGGTCCTTTTTTGTAGAGGTTTCGGACGAGCAGGTCTAAATGGGCCTTTCAATGGACCCGTTGGAATTAAATTGAGTAAAAAGTATGAGCGCAACTATCTGACCCATGACATAGAGTTAGCCAGAGTAGTGGCTAGGATGTGTTGTTATGCCAGACAAGAGAGTAGTGGCTTATGCCTCAAGACAGTTGAAGACCCATGAGCGCAACTATCCGACCCATGACATGGAGTTAGCTGCAGTTGTATTTGCTCTGAAGATTTGGAGGCACTATTTGTACGGTGAGAGATGCACAGTGTACACCGATCACAAGAGTTTGAAATACATTATGACTCAGCGAGATTTGAATCTCAGACAGCGTAGGTGGTTAGAGTTGCTAAAAGACTATGATCTTACTATTGAGTACCATCTGGGTGAGGCCAATGTAGTGGCCGATGCATTGAGTAGGAAGATGGCCGTGGACTTTAGAGCCATGTTTGCTAGATTGAGTTTGTCCGGAGATGGTGGCTTGGTAGCTGAGCTTCAGGTTAGACCTACTCTAGGTCAGTTGATTCGAGAGAAGCAGCTCTTGGATAGATCTTTGGCACCTCACGTGCAAGATATAGCCGAGGGTAGATCTTCAGACTACAGTTTCGGTACTGATGGGGTTTTGTGTTTCAAAGATAGAATAGTTGTGCCAGAGGACAGTGACTTGAGACGTACGATCTTGACCGAAGCCCACAGTAGTCCGTTTGCTATGCATCTTGGAAGTACGAAGATGTACCGTGACTTGAAGAATGAGTACTTTTGGGTTGGCTTGAAGAGAGATGTAGCCGACTTTGTGAGTAAGTGCTTAGTGTGTCAGAGAGTGAAGGCGGAACATCAGGTCCCCTCAGGTTTGTTACAGCCGTTGAGAATTCCGGAATGGAAATGGGAGAACATCACCATGGATTTTGTTTCGGGTTTGCCTTTGACTCCTACGAAGAAGAACTCAGTTTGGGTGATAGTGGATCGTTTTACGAAGTGTGCTCACTTCTTGGCAGTCAACACTACTTACACTTTAGATAGATTGGCCGATTTGTATATTGGTGAGATTGTTAGACTGCATGGTGTGCCGAAGTCCATTGTATCAGATAGAGATCCGCGGTTTACTTCTAGATTTTGGGAGTGTCTGCATACGGCTTTGGGTACCCGTTTGAACTTCAGCACGTCTTATCATCCTCAGTCAGATGGTCAGTCAGAGAGAGTTATTCAGATCTTAGAGGATATGTTGCGATGTTGTATCATTGACTTTCAGGGTACTTGGGAGAAGCATTTGCCTCTAGTAGAGTTTACGTACAATAATAGCTTTCAGTCGAGCATTCAGATGGCTCCGTATGAGGCCTTGTATGGCCGAAAGTGTAGAACTCCAGTGTGTTGGGCCGAGGTAGGACATAAATTGTTACCTATGCCAGATTTGCTCAAGGGGACAACTGACAAGGTAAAATTGATTTGTGATCGTTTGAAGGCTGCATCGGATAGGCAGAAGTCCTATGCCGATTTGAAGAGGAAGAAGTTTGAGTTCTCAGTGGGTGAGAAAGTGTTCTTGAAAGTGTCTCCGTGGAAGAACGTGATGAGATTTGGCTGAAAGGGGAAGTTGAGTCTGAGGTACATAGGACCGTATGAGATTGTGAAGAGGGTTGGTTCGGTTGCTTATCAGTTGCGTTTTCCATCCGAGCTAGAGAAGATACATGATGTGTTCCATGTTTCGATGCTTCGTAAGTATAGGTCTGATCCATCACATGTTATGCCTGTAGAAGAGATTGAATTGAATCCGGATTTGACTTATGAAGAAGAGCCCGTTGAGATCTTAGCTTCTGACAGTAAGGTGTTGAGGGGTAGATCGATTGAGTTAGTAAAGGTGCGGTGGCAACGTCGAGGTGTGGACGAGGCCACTTGGGAGAGGAAGGAGGATATGGAAAAGCAGTTTCCGTATCTCTTTCAGTCAGGTAATTTCGGGGATGAAATTCCTTAAGTGGGAGAGAGTTGTAACGTTCGTGTTTTGGGGTTAGGAGTTAGTGGGGTTACGGTTCGAGTCGGTAAAATTTAATTAAAATCAATTCAACCTTAATTTGGATCTAATTGAGCTTTAGTAAACAGGGGAGGGACCAATGTTGTAATTTAACCCAAAAGTTTTTAAAAAGCAAGACAACTTTAAAATTTAAGTTGTCATCTTCTCCCCAAACCCTTTCTAACGTTAGAACACCCCAAACCCTTTTCAAAACCCTCCCAAACTAAAAACACTATTCCATTGGCTTTCAACTTCATTTCAAGGTGTTTTTGAAAGGTAAAATCATTTTCTCACTCTCGTCTTCATCCTTTATCTATCTATGGTTGTAGATTTTAAAAATATGAGATTTTGAAATTTAGGGTTTGATTTAAAGTTTGGGTTTTTATGGTGATTTTCACCTTGTTTTGAAATAATGAGTTAAGTTTTGTTTTAATCACATCAAGATATATATTATATGTCAAAATGAGTGGATTTTATTGAAAACCCGAAATGGGTTCTTGGAGCCATTTTTGGGATGTCAAAACTTGGGTTTTTGGGAGGTTTAAGGTTGAAATTGAAGGGCTGTTGGTTTATATATGTTAGGAGGGTGTTTTGGGATCATTTGAGAGTCTTTTGGATGTTTGAAAGTGGAGTTTTCAGCCAAGGTTTGAGGGAGTACGAATTTGATACATTTGGGGATTTATTTGATTGGAAAATGTGGATGAAGTTAGTTTAAGCTCTAAAGTTGGGTATTGATCGGATGTTAGCATTGATTGTGGTTGTTGGTTGCGTTTTTGGTTGACTAGAAGCAAGAGGAGTCGTCGAAGGAGCTTTGGGACCGAATCCGGGTTCGTAGGAGTTTCGCTTGGTTCCTAAGGAAGGGCGGTGAGTGGTTTCAAACTTGTTTTAAAGTTTGGTTCGAGTATGTGTAGTGTGTGTGTGTGAAGTGTGCTTGGTAGGCCATTTCTTTATTTCAAGTTGTTAATTCTAGCCATTGATTTCATTAAGTGCTATTGCGTATTTGCCTATCTATGCTCTTGTGAATTGTGGTTAAATTGATGTATGTATATCACGAAATGTATATATGTGATGAGCATGTGTTGTGGTTGATGATATGTGACGTGATAATGAAAATTGGCACTAAATAAATTACCGGTTGTAAATGATCGATCATTAGGATTAGTGTGCACACGAATTGAGTCAAAACGTACGTGGCCTTGATGGCGTTAAGTCATCAAGGAGGAGTATGGTGATGTAATATTCCACCAGAAGCTTTTATTTATTTCTACGGGTTGATGAGTGGAATCTCATCCGTAGGGCATGTGGCGATGAGTGGAATCCCGCACATGCAAGGTCCGGTGATGAGTGTAATCCCACCGAGGTAAAGTGTTGTTGAGGTTTAAATCCGTACATCCGGGTAATTGAAAGTGGCAAATTAAACTTGTTCATATAATGGTGATATATAATGTTGATATATGATCGTTGATATTGATGCTTGGTGCTTAGTATGATGTAAGATGCCATATTATGCCACTCGAAAGACTAGCTAGGTCTACTTGATTATATGCCAATGTTTGATGTATGTGAGATTAGGATTTACATGCTTGAACCCTGCATTGTTGATGTTTTTCGTCTTAGAGCACCCTCACTAAGCTTATAGCTTACGCTCTCAATGTTCAACAATGCAGATCATTAGCGTGGTGTTAGCTCGGAGCAAGGCAAGAAGGGCTTTCCAAGTTTGTGGCTCAAGTACGATGATTAATTTTGTATTAGTTAGCAATGTGGCAAGGGTTTTTGTATGAGCTATGTATGACTCATGTATGTTGATGATTTGTTTTGGCTTTGGATTGTAAAGCATGATATGTTATGATGTATGCTTGTGTGTGGTGGCATGTCTTTAGATGTTTAGGTTGCCTTGTTGTGGGTGCAAACCTCCTATGTGTTATCTTGTGCCATTCGGGCCTTTGAGCTTTCATGGATGACCTTAAATGCTAAATTGCCTTTGTTGGAATGCCATGTATGGATGCCTTGTTTTATGCTTGAATGCTTAAGTTGCTTAAATGGTTTGTGCACCTCCTTGTGTTGAATTGTGCCTCTTGGCTTTAAGTTTTCAAGCATGTTTGTTATGTTGGTTTGCCTTAGGAATGATGCTAGTGTGTTGGTTGAGGTTTTAGGGGGATTTAGGGGCACCCTTGTGCCTTAAATCAGCTAAAACTGGTAAGTTCGTAGCAGGGGTATCGATACGATTGGACCCGTATCGATACGGCCTTCTTGTTTCAAGCCTCGCGTTTCGATACGCGAGGGGGCGTATCGATACCTTTTTGGTCACTGGAGCCACTGTCGATTTTGGTATCGAAACGGGCCTCTAGCGTATCGATACAGTCATCTTAGCGTTGACCGGAAGAAGTTGACCGTTGGGGAGAGTATCGATACACTCTTTGGGCGTATCGATACGTCTCCACGGGTTGACTCTGACCAGTTGACCTAGCCAAGGCGTATCGATACACTCCTTAGGAGTATCGATACCGCATGCAGTTTAAGTTTAAGATTGGGTTGTTAAATGTTGTTTTGGGTTCGCTTGATTGTCTTGTGTATGTTGTTCCGCTGTTTGATCACTTAGGATTTAATACTCCTCTAGACAATATTAAAATGAAAAAAAAATATAGGGTTGCTAACCGAGGGGGAACCTTAACGGGTTTCGCTTCGGTTTTCCCCGTGTGGCTCACTCGGATCGGTCATCCGGCCAGACCGGGACGAGAGGGTTACAAAAACTTTTTTTGCAGTCCTTTTTGATACGTTTCGGACGAGCAGGTCTAAATGGGCCTTACAATGGACCCGCTGGAATTTTAACTGACTAAAAAGTACAGAAATTAAGCTTTTGCAATATAATTGTGTTGAAAAGCTCCTAATCAATTATTTGAACTCCTAAAATTTGATTAAAACTTGTTTTGCGGTCCCTTTTTTGGAGAGGTTTCGGACGAGCAGGTCTAAATAGACCTTTCAATGGACCGGTTGGAATTAAATTGAGTAAAAAGTACAAAAATTGAGGTTTTGCAATATAATTGTGTTGAAAAGCTCCTAATCAATTACATGAACTCCTAAAATTTGATCAAAACTTTTTTTGCAGTCCTTTTTGTAGAGGTTTCGGACGAGCGGGTCGAAATGGGCCTTTCAATGGACCCGTTGGTATTTTAACTGAGTAAAAAGTACAGAAATTGAGATTTCGCATTATAATTCTGTTGAAAAGCTCCTAATCAATTATTTGAACTCCTAATATTTGAATAAAACGTTTTTTGCGGTCCTTTTTGTAGAGGTTTCGAACGACGAGGTCTAAATGGGCCATTCAATGGACCCGTTGGAATTTTAACTGAGTAAAAAGTACAAAAATTGAGGTTTTGCAATATAATTGTGTTGAAAAGCTCCTAATCAATTATTTGAACTCCTAATATTTGAATAAAACATTTTTGCGAACCTTTTTGTAGAGGTTTCGGACGAGCAGGTCTAAATGGGCCTTTCAATAGGCCCGTTTGAATTTTAACTGAGTAAAAAGTATAAAATTGAGGTTTTTCAATATAATTGTGTTGAAAAGTTCCTAATCAATTATTTGAACTCCTAAAATTTGATTAAAACTATTTTGTAGTACTTTCTGTCGAGGTTTCAGACGAGCAGGTCTAAATGGGCCTTTCAATGGACCCGTTAGAATTTTAACTAAGTAAAAAGTACAGAAATTGAGGTTTTGCAATATAAATGTGTTGAAAAGCTCCTAATCAATTATTTGAACTCCTAATATTTGAATAAACATTTTTGCGGTCCTTTTTGTAGAGGCTTCGGACGAGCGGGTCTATATGGGCCATTCAATGGACCCGTTGAAATTTTAACTGAGTAAAAAGTAAAAAATTGAGCTTTTCAATATAATTGTGTTGAAAAGCTCCTAATCAATTACATAAACTCCTAAAATTTGATTAAAACTTTTTATGCAGTCCTTTTTGATACGTTTCGGACGAGCAGGTCTAAATGGGCCTTACAATGGACCCGTTGGAATTTTAACTGAGTAAAAAGTATAGAAATTGAGCTTTTGCAATATAATTGTGTTGAAAATCTCCTAATCAATTATTTGAACTCCTAAAATTTGATTAAAACTTGTTTTGCGGTCCTTTTTTGTAGAGGTTTCGGACGAGCAGGTCTAAATGGGCCTTTCAATGGACCCGTTGGAATTTTATCTGAGTAAAAAGTACAAAAATTGAGGTTTTGCAATATAATTGTGTTGAAAAGCTCCTAATCAATTACATGAACTCCTAAAATTTGATTAAAACTTATTTTGCAGTCATTTTTATAGAGGTTTCGGACGAGCGGGTCGAAATGGGCCTTTCAATGGACCCGTTGGTATTTTAACTGAGTAAAAAGTACATAAATTGAGGTTTCGCATTATAATTGTGTTGTAAAGCTCCTAATCAATTATTTGAACTCCTAATATTTGAATAAAACATGTTTTTCGGTCCTTTTTGTAGAGGTTTCGGACGAGCAGGTCTAAATGGGCCTTACAATGGACCCGTTGGAATTTTAATAGAGTAAAAAGTATCGAAATTGAGCTTTTGCAATATAATTGTGTTTAAAAGCTCCTAATCAATTATTTGAACTCCTAAAATTTGATTAAAACTTGTTTTGCGGTCCTTTTTTTGTAGAGGTTTTGGACGAGCAGGTCTAAATGGGCCTTTCAATGGACCCGTTAGAATTTTAACTGAATAAAAAGTACAGAAATTGAGGTTTTGCAATATAAATGTGTTGAAAAGCTCCTAATCAATTATTTGAACTCCTAATATTTGAATATAACATTTTTGCGATCCTTTTTGTAGAGGTTTCGGACGAGCGGGACTAAATGGGCCTTTCAATGGACCCGTTGAAATTTTAACTGAGTAAAAAGTATAAAATTGAGGTTTTGCAATATAATTGTGTTGAAAAGCTCCTAATCAATTACATAAGCTCCTAAAATTTGATTAAAACTTTTTTTTGCAGTCCTTTTTGATACGTTTCGGACGAGCAGGTCTAAATGGGCCTTACAATGGACCTGTTGGAATTTTAACTGAGTAAAAAGTACAGAAATTGAGCTTTTGCAATATAATTGTGTTGAAAAGCTCCTAATCATTTATTTGAACTCCTAAAATTTGATTAAAACATGTTTTGCGGTCGTTTATTGTAGAGGTTACGGACGAGCAGGTCTAAATGGGCCTTTCAATGGACCCGTTGGAATTAAATTGAGTAAAAAGTACAAAAATTGAGGTTTTGCAATATAATTTTGTTGAAAAGCTCCTAATCAATTACATGAACTCCTAAAATTTGATTAAAACTTATTTTGCAGTCCTTTTTGTAGAGGTTTCGGACGAGCGGGTCGAAATGGGCCTTTCAATGGACCCGTTGGTATTTTAACTGAGTAAAAAGTACAGAAATTGAGGTTTCACATTATAATTGTGTTGAAAAGCTCCTAATCAATTATTTGAACTCCTAATATTTGAATAAAACATTTTTGCGGTCCTTTTTGTAGAGGTTTCGGACGAGCAGGTCTAAATGGGCCATTCAATGGACCCGTTGGAATTTTGACTGAGTAAAAAAGTACAGAAATTGAGGTTTTGCAATATAATTGTGTTGAAAAGCTCCTAATCAATAATTTGAACTCCTAATATTTGAATAAAACATTTTTGCGAAACTTTTTGTAGAGGTTTCGGACGAGCAGGTCTAAATGGGCCTTTCAATGGGCCCGTTTGAATTTTAACTCAGAAAAAAGTATAAAATTGAGGTTTTTCAATATAATTGTGTTGAAAAGTTCCTAATCAATTATTTGAACTCCTAAAATTTGATTAAAACTATTTTGCTGTCCTTTTTGTCGAGGTTTCGGACGAGCAGGTCTAAATGGGCCTTTCAATGGACCCGTTACAATTTTAACTGAGTAAAAAGTGCAAAAATTGAGGTTTTGCAATATAAATGTGTTGAAAAGCTCCTAATCAATTATTTGAACTCCTAATATTTGAATAAAACATTTTTGCGTTCCTTTTTGTAGAGGTTTCGGACGAGCGGGTCTAAATGGGCCTTTCAATGGACCCGATGAAATTTTAACTGAGTAAAAAGTATAAAATTGAGGTTTTGCAATATAATTGTGTTGAAAAGCTCCTAATCAATTATATAAACTCCTAAGATTTGATTAAAACTTTTTTTGTAGTCCTTTTTGATACGTTTCGAACGAGCAGGTCTAAATGGGCCTTACAATGGACCCGTTGGAATTTTAACTAAGTAAATAGTATCGAAATTGAGCTTTTGCAATATAATTGTGTTTAAAAGCTCCTAATCAATTATTTGAACTCCTAAAATTTGATTAAAACTTGTTTTGCGGTCCTTTTTGTAGAGGTTTCGGACGAGCATGTCTAAATGGGCCTTTCAATGGACCCGTTAGAATTTTAACTAAGTAAAAAGTACAGAAATTGAGGTTTTGCAATATAAATGTGTTGAAAAGCTCCTAATCAATTATTTGAACTCCTAATATTTGAATAAAACATTTTTGCGGTCCTTTTTGTAGAGGTTTCGGACGAGCGGGTCTAAATGGACCTTTCAATGGACCCGTTGAAATTTTAAGTGAGTAAAAAGTATAAAATTGAGGTTTTGCAATATAATTGTGTTGAAAAGCTCCTAATCAATTACTTAAACTCCTAAAATTTGATTAAAACTTTTTTGCAGTCCTTTTTGATTCGTTTCGGACGAGCAGGTCTAAATAGGCCTTACAATGGACCCGTTGGAATTTTAACTGAGTAAAAAGTACAGAAATTGAGGTTTTGCAATATAAATGTGTTGAAAAGCTCCTAATCAATTATTTGAACTCCTAATATTTGAATAAAACATTTTTTGCGGTCCTTCTTGTCGAGGTTTCGGACGAGCAGGTCTAAATGGGCCATTCAATGGACCCGTTGGAATTTTAACTTAGTAAAAAGAACAGAAATTGAGGTTTTGCAATATAATTGTGTTGAAAAGCTCCTAATCAATTACATGAACTCCTAAAATTTGATTAAAACTTATTTTGCAGTCCTTTTTTAGAGGTTTCGGACGAGCGGGTCGAAATGGGCCTTTCAATGGACCCGTTGATATTTTAACAGAGTAAAAAGTACAGAAATTGAGGTTTTGCAATATAATTGTGCTGGAAAGCTCCTAATCAATTATTTTAACTCCTAATATTTGAATAAAACATTTTTTGCGGTCCTTTTTGTAGAAGTTTCGGACGAGCAGGTCTAAATGGGCCATTCAATGGACCCGTTGGAATTTTAACTTAGTAAAAAGTACAGAAATTGAGGTTTTGCAATATAATTGTGTTGAAAAGCTCCTAATCAATTATTTTAACTCCTAATATTTGAATAAAACATTTTTGCGAACCTTTTTGTAGAGGTTTCGGACGAGCAGGTCTAAATGGGCCTTTCAATGGGCCCGTTTGAATTTTAACTGAGTAAAAAGTATAAAATTGAGGTTTTTCAATATAATTGTGTTTAAAAGTTTCTAATCAATTATTTGAACTCCTAAAATTTGATTAAAACTATTTTGCAGCCCTTTTTGTCGAGGTTTCGGACGAGCAGGTCTAAGTGGGCTTTACAATGGACCCGTTGGAATTTTAACTGAGTAAAAAGTATCGAAATTGAGCTTTTGCAATATAATTGTGTTTAGAAGCTCCTAATCAATTATTTGAACTCCTAAAATTTGATTAAAACTTGTTTTGCGGTCCTTTTTTGTAGAGGTTTCGGACGAGCATGTCTAAATGGGCCTTTCAATGGACCCGTTAGAATTTTAACTGAGTAAAAAGTACAGAAATTGAGGTTTTGCAATATAAATGTGTTGAAAAGCTCCTAATCAATTATTTGAACTCCTAATATTTGAATAAAATATTTTTGCGGTCCTTTTTGTAGAGGTTTCAGACGAGCGGGTCTAAATGGGCCTTTCAATGGACCCGTTGAAATTTTAACTGAGTAAAAAGTATAAAATTGAGGTTTTGCAATATAATTGTGTTGAAAAGCTCCTAATCAATTACATGAACTCCTAAAATTTGATTAAAACTTATTTTGCAGTCCTTTTGTAGAGGTTTCGGACGAGCGTGTCGAAATGGGCCTTTCAATGGACCCGTTGGTATTTTAACTGAGTAAAAAGTACAGAAATTGAGGTTTCGCATTAGAATTGTGTTGAAAAGCTCCTAATCAATTATTTGAACTCCTAATATTTGAATAAAACATTTTTTGCGGTCCTTTTTGTAGAGGTTTCAGACGAGCAGGTCTAAATGGGCCATTCAATGGACCCGTTGGAATTTTAACTGAGTAAAAAGTACAAAAATTGAGGTTTTGCAATATAATTGTGTTGAAAAGCTGCTAATCATATATTTGAACTCCTAATATTTGAATAATACATTTTTGCGAACCTTTTTGTAGAGGTTTCGGACGAGCAGGTCTAAATGGGCCTTTCAATGGGCCCGTTTGAATTTTAACTGAGTAAAAAGTATAAAATTGAGGTTTTTCAATATAATTGTGTTGAAAAGTTCCTAATCAATTATTTGAAGTCCTAAAATTTGATTAAAACTATTTTACAGTCCTTTTTATGGAGGTTTCGGACGAGCAGGTCTAAATGGGCCTTTCAATGGACCCGTTAGAATTTTAACTGAGTAAAAAGTACAGAAATTGAGGTTTTGCAATATAATTGTGTTGAAAAGCTCCTAATCAATTACATAAACTCCTAAAATTTGATTAAAATTTTTTTTGCAGTCCTTTTTGATACGTTTCGGACGAGCAGGTCTAAATAGGCCTTACAATGGACCCGTTGGAATTTTAACTGAGTAAAAAGTATAGAAATTGAGCTTTTGAAATATAATTGTTTTGAAAAGCTCCTAATCAATTATTTGAACTCCTAAAATTTGATTAAAACTTGGTTTGCGATCCTTTTTTGTAGAGGTTTCGGACGAGCAGGTCTAAATGGGCCTTTCAATGGACCCGTTGGAATTAAATTGAGTAAAAAGTACAAAAATTGAGGTTTTGCAATATAATTGTGTTGAAAAGCTCCTAATCAATTACATGAACTCCTAAAATTTGATTAAAACTTATTTTGCAGTCCTTTTTGTAGAAGTTTCGGACGAGCGGGTCAAATGGGCCTTTTAATGGACCCGTTGGTATTTTAACTGAGTAAAAAGTACAGAAATTGAGGTTTCGCAATATAATTGTGTTGAAAAGCTCCTAATCAATTACATCAACTCCTAAAATTTGATTAAAACTTTTTTTACAGTCCTTTTTGATACGTTTCGGACGAGCAGGTCAAAATAGGCCTTACAATGGACCCGTTGGAATTTTAAGTAGGTAAAAAGTACAGAAATTTAGCTTTTGCAATATAATTCTGTTGAAAATCTCCTAATCAATTATTTGAACTCCTAAAATTTGATTAAAACTTGTTTTGCGGTCCTTTTTTGGAGAGGTTTCGGACGAGCAGGTCTAAATGGGCCTTTCAATGGACCCGTTGGAATTAAATTGAGTAAAAACTACAAAAATTGAGGTTTTGCAATATAATTGTGTTGAAAAGCTCCTAATCAATTACATGAACTCCTAAAATTTGATTAAAACTTATTTTGCAGTCCTTTTTGTAGAAGTTTCGGACGAGCGGGTCAAATGGGCCTTTTAATGGACCCGTTGGTATTTTAACTGAGTAAAAAGTACAGAAATTGAGGTTTCGCAATATAATTGTGTTGAAAAGCTCCTAATCAATTATTTGAACTCCTAATATTTGAATAAATCATTTTTGCGAACCTTTTTGTAGAGGTTTCGAACGAGCAGGTCTAAATGGGCCTTTCAATGGGCCCGTTTGAATTTTAACTGAGTAAAAAGTATAAAATTGAGGTTTTGTAATATAATTGTGTTGAAAAGTTCCTAATAAATTATTTGAACTCCTAAAATTTGATTAAAACTATTTTGCAGTCCTTTTTGTCGAGGTTTCGGACGAGCAGGTCTAAATGGGTCTTTCAATGGACCTGTTAGAATTTTAACTGAGTAAAAAGTACAGAAATTGTGGTTTTGCAGTATAAATGTGTTGAAAAGCTTCTAATCAATTATCTGAACTCCTAATATTTGAATAAAACATTTTTGCGGTCCTTTTTGTAGAGGTTTCGGAGGAGCGGGTCTAAATGGGCCTTTCAATGGACCCGTTGAAATTTTAACTGAGTAAAAAGTATAAAATTGAGGTATTGCAATATAATTGTGTTGAAAAGCTCCTAATCAATTACATGAACTCCTAAAATTTGATTAAAACTTATTTTGTAGTCCTTTTTGTAGAGGTTTCGGACGAGCGGGTCGAATTGGGCCTTTCAATGGACCCGTTGGTATTTTAACTGAGTAAAAAGTACAGAAATTGAGGTTTCGCAATATAATTGTGTTGAAAAGCTCCTAATCACTTATTTGAACTCCTAATATTTGAATAAAACATATTTGCGATCCTTTTTGTAGAGGTTTCAGACGAGCAGGTCTAAATGGGCCTTTCAATGGACCCGTTGGAATTTTAACTGAGTAAAAAGTACATCAATTGAAGTTTCGCAATATAATTGTGTTGAAAAGCTCCTAATCAATTATTTTAACTCCTAATATTTGAATAAAACATTTTTGCGGTCCTTTTTTGTAGAGGTTTCGGACGAGCAGGTCTAAATGGGCCATTCAATGGACCCGTTGGAATTAAATTGAGTAAAAACTACAAAAATTGAGGTTTTGCAATATAATTTTGTTGAAAAGCTCCTAATCAATTACATGAACTCCTAAAATTTGATTAAAACTTATTTTGCAGTCCTTTTTGTAGAAGTTTCGGACGAGCGGGTCGAAATGGGCCTTTCAATGGACCCGTTGGTATTTTAACTGAGTAAAAAGTACAGAAATTGAGGTTTCGCAATATAATTGTGTTGAAAAGCTCCTAATCAATTATTTGAACTCCTAATATTCGAATAAAACATTTTTGCGGTCCTTTTTGTAGAGGTTTCGGACGAGCATGTCTAATTGGGCCTTTCAATGGACCCGTTGGAATTTTAACTGAGTAAAAAGTACAGCAATTGAGATTTTGCAATATAATTGTGTTGAAAAGCTCCTAATAAATTATTTGAACTCCTAATATTTGAATAAAACATTTTTGCGAACATTTTTGTAGAGGTTTCAGACGAGCAGGTCTAAATGGGCCTTTCAATGGGCCCGTTTGAATTTTAACTGAGTAAAAAGTATAAAATTGAGGTTTTGCAATATAATTGTGTTGAAAAGTTCCTAATAAATGATTTGAACTCCTAAAATTTGATTAAAACTATTTTGCAGTCCTTTTTGTTGAGGTTTCGGACGAGCAGGTCTAAATGGGCCTTTCAATGGACCCGTTAGAATTTTAACTTAGTAAAAAGTACAGAAATTGAGGTTTTGCAGTATAAATGTGTTGAAAAGCTCCTAATCAATTATTTGAACTCGTAATATTTGAATAAAACATTTTTGCGGTCCTTTTTGTAGAGGTTTCGGACGAGCGACTCTAAATGGGCCTTTCAATGGACCCGTTGAAATTTTAACTGAGTAAAAAGTATAAAATTGAGGTTTTGCAATATAATTGTGTTGAAAAGCTCCTAATCAATTACATAAACTCCTAAAATTTGATTAAAACCTTTTTTGCAGTCCTTTTTGATACGTTTCGGACGAGAATGTCTAAATGGGCCTTACAATGGACCCGTTGGAATTTTAACTGACTAAAAAGTAGAGATATTAAGCTTTTGCAATATAATTGTGTTGAAAAGCTCCTAATCAATTATTTTAACTCCTAAAATTTGATTAAAACTTGTTTTGCGGTCCTTTTTTGAAGAGGTTTCGGACGAGCAGGTCTAAATGGGCCTTTCAATGGACCCGTTGGAATTAAATTGAGTAAAAAGTACAAAAATTGAGGTTTTGCAATATAATTGTGTTGAAAAGCTCCTAATCAATTACATGAACTCCTAAAATTTGATTAAAACTTATTTTGCAGTCCTTTTTGTAGAGGTTTCGGACGAGCGGGTCGAAATGGGCCTTTCAATGGACCCGTTGGTATTTTAACTGAGTAAAAAGTACAGAAATTGAGGTTTCGCAATATAATTGTGTTGAAAAGCTCCTAATCAATTATTTGAACTCCTAATATTTGAATAAAACATTTTTGCGGTCCTTTTTGTAGAGGTTTCGGACGAGCAGGTCTAAATGGGCCTTTCATTGGACCCGTTGGAATTTTAACTGAGTAAAATGTATATAAATTGAGGTTTTGCAATATAATTGTGTTTAAATGCTCCTAATCAATTATTTGAACTCCTAATATTTGAATAAAACATTTTTGCGAACCTTTTTGTAGAGGTTTCGGACGAGCAAGTCTAAATGGGCCTTTTAATTGGCCCGTTTGAATTTTAACTGAGTAAAAAGTATAAAATTGAGGTTTTGCAATATAATTGTGTTGAAAAGCTCCTAATAAATTATTTGAACTCCTAAAATTTGATTAAAACTATTTTGCGAACCTTTTTGTAGAGGTTTCGGACGAGCAGGTCTAAATGGGCCTTTCAATGGGCCCGTTTGAATTTTAACTGAGTAAAAAGTATAAAATTGAGGTTTTGCAGTATAATTGTGTTGAAAAGCTCCTAATCAATTATTTGAACTCCTAATATTTGAATAAAACATTTTTGCGGTCCTTTTTGTAGAGGTTTCGGACGAGCGGGTCTAAATGGGCCTTTCAATGGACCCGTTGAAATTTTAACTGAGTAAAAAGTATAAAATTGAGGTTTTGCAATATAATTGTGTTGAAAAGCTCCTAATCAATTACATAAACTCCTAAAATTTGATTAAAACCTTTTTTGCAGTCCTTTTTGATACGTTTCGGACGAGAATGTCTAAATGGGCCTTACAATGGACCCGTTGGAATTTTAACTGACTAAAAAGTACAGAAATTAAGCTTTTGCAATATAATTGTGTTGAAAAGCTCCTAATCAATTATTTTAAATCCTAAAATTTGATTAAAACTTGTTTTGCGGTCCTTTTTTGAAGAGGTTTGGGACGAGCAGGTCTAAATGGGCCTTCCAATGGACCCGTTGGAATTAAATTGAGTAAAAAGTACAAAAATTGAGGTTTTGCAATATAATTGTGTTGAAAAGCTCCTAATCAATTACATGAACTCCTAAAATTTGATTAAAACTTATTTTGCAGTCCTTTTTGTAGAGGTTTCGGACGAGCGGGTCGAAATGGGCCTTTCAATGGACCCGTTGGTATTTTAACTGAGTCAAAAGTACATAAATTGAGGTTTCGCAATATAATTGTGTTGAAAAGCTCCTAATCAATTATTTGAACTCCTAATATTTGAATAAAACATTTTTGCGGTCCTTTTTGTAGAGGTTTCGGACGAGCAGGTCTAAATGGGCCTTTCAATGGAACCATTGGAATTTTAACTGAGTAAAAAGTACAGAAATTGAGGTTTTGCAATATAATTGTGTTGAAAAGCTCCTAATCAATTATTTGAACTCCTAATATTTGAATAAAACATTTTTGCGAACCTTTTTGTAGAGGTTTCGGACGAGCAAGTCTAAATGGGCCTTTCAATGAGCCCGTTTGAATTTTAACTGAGTAAAAAGTATAAAATTGAGGTTTTTCAATATAATTGTGTTGAAAAGCTCCTAATAAAATATTTGAACTCCTAAAATTTGATTAAAACTATTTTGCAGTCCTTATTGTCGAGGTTTCGGACGAGCAGGTCTAAATGGGCCTTTCAATGGACCCGTTGGAATTAAATAGAGTAAAAACTACAAAAATTGAGGTTTTGCAATATAATTGTGTTGAAAAGCTCCTAATCAATTACATGAACTCCTAAAATTTGATTAAAACTTATTTTGCAGTCCTTTTTGTAGAAGTTTCGGACGAGTGGGTCGAAATGGGCCTTTCAATGGACCCGTTTGTATTTTAACTGAGTCAAAAGTACAGAAATTGAGGTTTCGCAATATAATTGTGTTGAAAAGCTCCTAATCAATTATTTGAACTCCTAATATTTGAATAAAACATTTTTGCGGTCCTTTTTGTAGAGGTTTCGGACGAACATGTCTAAATGGGCCTTTCAATGGACCCGTTGGAATTTTAACTGAGTAAAAAGTACAACAATTGAGGTTTTGCAATATAATTGTGTTGAAAAGCTCCTAATCAATTATTTGAACTCCTAATATTTGAATAAAACATTTTTGCGAACCTTTTTGTAACCCCCTCGTCCCGGTCTGGCCGGATGACCGGTCCGAGTGGGCCACACGGGGAAAACCGAAGCGAAACCCGTTAAGGTTCCCCCTCGGTTAGCAACCCTATTTTTTTCTTTTCTTTTACTTAATCCTTTCTAAAGTTCATTTTAGTCCTATGTGATCAAACAGCGGAATAAAACACATGAGACAAACATTCGAACCCAAAACAGTAGTTAAACAGCCCAATTTTAATCTCTTAAACAAGCCGTTTCGAAACGCCCTTGAGGCGTATCGAAACGCCTTGACCAGGTCAACTGTCCTAGAGCCTTTACAAGGGGTCGTATCGAAACGGTGGTCAACCGTTTCGAAACGCCCATGACGGTCAATATCTCGTGGTCAACGAGATTTTGACCGTTTCGAAACCTTTACACCCGTTTCGAAACACCTTCATCTCGTGAATTTCTCAGAATTCCAGTAGCCAAAACGTTCCGATACGTGTTTCGGAACAGGGGTTCCAAAGGCCATACCGTATCGAAACGCGTTCCGATACGGGGTCCCTGAAGCCTACCCGTTCCGAAACGATCCCTCCCGTTTCGAAACGCTGGCAGTCTGTAGCCTTTGAAATACAGATTTAAGGGTGTTTTGACAAGTCTAAAGGTCCCATAGGACCCCTAAAGGCACACAAAACCATCAAACATAATCTAGAGGCATACATCCTAGATTTAACATACTCAAACACATACAAGCATGGGTTTGGACAATCTTTCGTACATAGCAAATTACACATGTAGAGCCTTTCATACAAGCATGCTTGAAGACATTAAAAAGAACCAATAAGCATCATACATATCAAATGAGTTTACATGCCATTCAAAGCAACTTAAGCATTCATAAAACATCCATCGAACTAGCATTTGGCAAGATATATCATGCTTACAATTCAAGTCAACCATAGACATACATCAAGACTCGAATCAATAATTCCTATCCCATTGCTTTACTATTACCATCTTTAAATTTAAACATCATACTTGAGCTAACCGTAAGCAACACTTGGAGGCCTTTCCTTGCCCTTGCCACCCTCAAGCTATTGATCTGCATTGTCGAACAAAAGAGAGCGTAAGCATAAAAGCTTAGTGAGGGTAAGCTCTCTAAAACAAACCTCGACAATGCAGGGTCCAAGCACGAGCTACAACCAAGATAAAATGCATGATCTTACCTCCGATTCACGCGAGCCATAAATACAGATGATGCATGAACATATATTCAATATCATGTCATGCTCAACATGTTTAAATCCACAACATATGAAATCACATATATTAAACCATGTTAGCAACACCTCCCAAAACACATTGGCTCACAATTAACCACATATTGGCAACATAAACTACAATCTGTATTGGCACCTAGCTATGACTCGAATACGCGGATAACCCGTTGGAACGCATTTCCAACAACAACATTACCTCGGTGGGATTCCACTCATCACCGGTCCTTGCATGTGCGGGATTCCACTCATCGCCACATGCCCTACGGATGGGATTCCACTCATCATCACGTAGAAATATAAATACAATTTCCGGGCGAACCCGTACTCCTCCTTGGTGACTCAACGCCACCAAGGCCACGCGCGACTTTTGACTCATGTGTACACACTAACATCCTAATGATCGATCATTTGTACCCAAGCATACTAGTGCCAATACTACACATTTCATTAATCATTCATAATATCAATTCATAACACTTCCGTGCTTAGCATGTACTCACCATGACTTACCGTCATGCACAAACCACATTTACATGCCTAGCATGTACTCACCATGATCCTCGGATCATGAAACCACCTCATAATATCATTTCACACATCAACACCACATGTACATAATTAACACCCACATCACATTATATTTTACACATGTGTATAACCATATCATATCTATCTTCAACATGCATATAACAATGCATCAAACATGCCTCAACATACATGTATACAACATATACATAATCAACACCATCACAATTTAACATGGGGCATATACAACCATTAAAAAGTGCAACCAAAGTCTCTAATCAAAGCTTGGGATTAGGATACCACTCTAATCCCAACTCTAGGTGGGTTTACCAAGCCCATCCTAGGTTCACATGCTTGAACCAAATACTCAAAACCATTTTGAAAATATTTAACCACTCACCTAAGCTTCCAAGCTCCAAGCCAAGCAAGCAACCTCCCTCAAATTTCCGGATTTCTTCCCGAAGCTTCCCCAACACAAATTCCCGCTTCTTAACAACCTCAAACACATTTCAAACAATTTCAAATCAGCCCAACATCAAAATACCAACCCGGAATACAATTCAAATGCAATTTACCATGTTGCAAACCATGAACAAATCCCATTTTTATCAAATTCGGGCAGCCCCTAAACCATGTCCAAAAACCATGTTTCCAACATCCATAGCACCCACAAACCATCCCAAATCAACCCCTAACCATAGTACTACCATTGGGCTATCAATTTCCACCTAAAACAACCCCCAAAACTCACTCAAAACCCTCCAAAAAACCCATTTTTACCCAATTTCGGAAATTCCTTTAAAATACTCTAAAAATCATATATGTTGGACTATTTGATTCACAAATAACATATCTAACATTAATAAATCAAAACTTTAAGTTAAACACAATAAAGCTACCATTTTTATTCAAATCTTCCAAAAACACAATTTCTAAAACATGGATGAAAATGAAATCTACTTGTACTTTTGAAGAGAGGAAGATGAGGACAAGATGGGGATGTATTTACCTTTCAATTTCGAGCCAAAATGAAGGAGAAAAGAAGGTTGGATAGAACTTGGAGAAACTCCCCCTCTTTGTCGTGAGAATGAAGAAGGAAGAGGGAAGAAGAGAAATTTTTGGTGTTTTAAATTAAAAAGGGGTTTTTAATTTCCAAGGGCTTGAAATTACAATAGTGCCATTAATGAGATGGCAACTCTCCTCTTACTTTAAAATCCATAAAATTTTAGTTTCATTTCAAATTAGCCCAACATAAAATGTTTATTTGAAAATAAAGAAAGACACAAGGTCCAAATAATATATGATATTATTTAAATCAAAAACCGAGACCCAATAATATTATTTAAATATTATTTTCTTCCGACCCCTAAACCCGGGTGTTACACTTTTTGTAGAGGTTTCGGACGAGCAGGTCTAAATGGGCCTTTCAATGGGCCCGTTTAAATTTTAACTGAGTAAAAAGTATAAAATTGAGGTTTTGCAATATAATTGTGTTGAAAAGTTCCTAATAAATTATTTGAACTCCTAAAATTTGATTAAAACTTATTTTGTAGTCCTTTTTGTAGAGGTTTCGGACGAGCGGGTCGAATTGGGCCTCTCAATGGACCCGTTGGTATTTTAACTGAGTAAAAAGTACAGAAATTGAGGTTTCGCAATATAATTGTGTTGAAAAGCTCCTAATCAATTATTTGAACTCCTAATATTTGAATAAAACATTTTTGCGGTCCTTTTTGTAGAGGTTTCGGACGAGCATGTCTAAATGGGCCTTTCAATGGACCCGGTTGAATTTTAACTGAGTAAAAAGTACAGCAATTGAGGTTTTGCAATATAATTGTGTTGAAAAGCTCCTAATCAATTATTTGAACTCCTAATATTTGAATAAAACATTTTTGCGAACCTTTTTGTAGAGGTTTCGGACGAGCAGGTCTAAATGGGCCTTTCAATGGGCCCGTTTAAATTTTAACTGAGTAAAAAGTATAAAATTGAGGTTTTGCAATATAATTGTGTTGAAAAGTTCCTAATAAATTATTTGAACTCCTAAAATTTGATTAAAACTTATTTTGTAGTCCTTTTTGTAGAGGTTTCGGACGAGCGGGTCGAAATGGGCCTTTCAATGGACCCGTTGGTATTTTAACTGAGTAAAAAGTACAGAAATTGAGGTTTCGCAATATAATTGTGTTGAAAAGCTCCTAATCAATTATTTGAACTCCTAATATTTGAATAAAACATTTTTGCGGTCCTTTTTGTAGAGGTTTCGGACGAGCATGTCTAAATGGGCCTTTCAATGGACCCGGTTGAATTTTAACTGAGTAAAAAGTACAGCAATTGAGGTTTTGCAATATAATTGTGTTGAAAAGCTCCTAATCAATTATTTGAACTCCTAATATTTGAATAAAACTTTTTTGCGAACCTTTTTGTAGAGGTTTCGGACGAGCAGGTCTAAATGGGCCTTTCAATGGGCCCGTTTAAATTTTAACTGAGTAAAAAGTATAAAATTGAGGTTTTGCAATATAATTGTGTTGAAAAGTTCCTAATAAATTATTTGAACTCCTAAAATTTGATTAAAACTATTTTGCAGTCCTTTTTGTCGAGGTTTCGGACGAGCAGGTCTAAATGGGCCTTTCAATGTGTAACGCCCCGGTTTTGGGCTTGGAAGTCTTGGGCGTTGACCGGTTGGTCAAAGTGCTGTTCGAATCGTAAGAGGTTAAATTAGGAAAGCCTAGTTCGGGTTGCATAAAAATTATGGAAAAATGTTCTAAAATCATCTTTTATTATAATTAAGTGAACTTTGAAATCAATTTTGGAAAATGAGTTTCGGAAATGTGACATTTTGGCTAGTGACCAAAATGTAATTTTTGAAAGTTTGGTGGCTATTTTATAAAGGGTTGAAACTTTGAATCTTTAAGGAGCTATTTACCCAAAGGGAGTTTCTCCAGATTTTTCTAAGATATTTTAACCCATAATTCTGATTTTAAAAGAATCAAAAGGAGGGAAAAATCTATTTTGGCCATTTTCTCTTTTAACTACCTATTTTCTCTCTATCTTTTCTCTCAACCCAAACACTCAATTCCAGAGATCTAAGTCTGATTTTCATCACCTAAAAACCTTCTTTCAACTCTCAATTGATTGCAAATCATTGTGTCTTCAAATCCTCTTCAATTGCTTCAAGTTTCATCAAGCTTTTCTATTCCAAAAAGAGGAGAAACTCAAGTTTGGAGGTAAGAACGTCCTTCTCCTCTGAACTTCAAGTTCTTTAATGAAATTCCTAAAGTTTTCAATCCTAATTTGATAATTGATTAAAGGTTTTAAGGTTGATTTATGGATCTTGGCTAATTATGCAAGATTTTGATGATTTCACTTGATTTTCGTTTGATCTGTTAAATCTGTGTTTTGAGAAGTGATTTTGATGTTAAATGATCATTAAATTGATGTGTAAATGAGTCTTGATTGATGCAATCCCGGATAGGTTGGATTTCCTAAGTTTAGCTTGTGTTTTAAGGTAGCTTTTGTGGTGATCTTGGTGATCTGTTGTTGCTGGAGGTATAAGGATGTTTATAGGTTGTTTTTAGATGTGTTTTGATGTTGATGGAAGTGAGGTTTTGCCGGTTTGTGGCTGGGCTTTGTTTAGAAGTGTTTCGGATGCATTTTCGGTTGTGTTTGGTGGCCGAAAATGGAGGTTTGGTGAGAGCAGCGAGTTAGATGCTTTCATTGAAGCAATTAATGCATGATGATGCATTAATCCTCTGCTTTAATGTGTTGAAACAGGGGAGGCATCCTTGGATCCAAGAGTTGTTGATCCGGAGGCTTGTTTTGGTGCTTTGGCTTGAAGCGAAGTGGTAATCGGTGAGTGAAAATGGATTTTCAGCTTTTAAACCAAGGGTTGAAGGATTTGGGAGCTTAGTTTAAGTCTAAACAACTTTGCTAAGCTCAAGTGTAAGTTTTCGGATTACTCTCTTTAGGTGGTGGCCATGTTTTGATGAAATGTGAAATGATGATTTTGCATGATTTGTTACTGTTTTGGAAAGCATGTTTTAGCATGTTAATTGCTGATGTTTTAGCATGATTTATGCTGATGATTTAAGCCATGTGTTGAAGGTGTCTCTAGGTAAGAGTGCCTTGTTTTTATGCATTGTTAAATGATGATTTAATGCTTTGAAATGCATGATGAAATGGCTTGGTTTAAATGCTTTAAAACAGTGGATTGTATGATGTATAAAGTGTATATTGGCAAGTGATGGTTTGTAAAAGTGAAGGTCACTAAGGTGGTTAAAAGTCCTTGAGTGAGCCTTGTTATCTAAGATCATCAAGGTGGTTAAAAGTCCTTGGATGAATCTTGTTGCGGACTCTAAGGTGGTTAAAAGTCCTTAGGTGCTCCTTTCCATGGTGGTTAAAAGTCCATGGGGCCAAGGTGTTTAAAAGTCCTTGGGGCCAAGGTGTTTAAAAGTCCTTGGGGTAATTCAAGCTACGGACACAAAGGTGGTTAAAAGTCCTTGTGTGGTCCATTCATGGTGTTTAAAAGTCCATGGCCAAGGTGTTTAAAAGTCCTTGGGGTCCAAGGTGTTTAAAAGTCCTTGGGGAAAGTTGTTGAACTTGATTTCATAAATGAAATGTATCACTTGAGCCAATATGACATGTATAGTACATGAGATGCATGAGATGCATGTTTTAATGTTTATGTTGAAGCATGAGATGCTTGTTTAAATGAAATGTGGAAGCATGATATTGCTTGATTTAAAGTATGCTTTGGGCATGTGTAAAGGTTGTTTGCAAGCATGATTTACAAATGATTTTAATTGCATTATTGAATGGTTTTTAAAGAGCACTCCTCACTAAGCTTTGGCTTACGCTCTCTCGTTTTCTTGATTCAATAATGCAGAGCATTAGGGTGCATTGAGGGCAGCAAGAGGAGGCAAGCAAACAAGTACAAGTAAAGCTCAATGTATGAAGGTTTTATAAGTGTTTTAGCTTTTGTATGTTTTTGGCAATGGGGGACCAATGTATTTGTTTTGGGAGGTGTTTATGACTCCCTAAGTATGTTGAATGTGGTTGTTGTTGCTGGTTTTTGGATTGAACCTTATATGCTTGTTTAGCAAGTTGATGCTTGGGTGGATAGCTTGTGTAGGAAGCATGATCTTAAATTTGGGGCTTTTTGCATGAGATGTTATTATGTTGAATTGATGATGCTCTTATGTCTTAAATATGTTTAATTACATGCTGGTAAAGTTTGGTGGTGTATGGAGCATGTTTGAATGTCCAATTGCATGATCTAGTATGCTTGTTTGCTGATTTTCGTGCAGGCGTTTCGGAACAGGGGTGTACCGTTTCGGAACGGGTGCCTTGCATGAACCCAGGCGTCCGAAACGGTATACACCGTTTCGAAACGGTTTAGCCTCTGCCGAGGCCATGTTCCGGAACCCGTTTCGGAACGGCCCGTGTTTTGGAACAGGGCTAGCCTGTTTCGGAACGGTCGACCGTTAGGGGGCTGACATGGTGGTTATATGTTTTGTATTGTTTACATTTTGGTCCTGAATCTTGTATGATCAATTGCATGAGCTGTGGATGTCCTTTTAAGCTGAAATTTCACAGAGAAGCATGAAACCTGACTAATTTCAAGATGGTAACTTTGATTTGGGTTAAGTCCCTTAATTTATCAGAATTTACAATTTGGTCCCTAAAGTTGTAATTTGTTCAATTGGGTCCCTGTTTGATCTCTGATGTGTGTGATCTTTTAATATGTTGTTTGTATGATCACAACTAGGGTTAATGTGCATCTAGATAAGATAAAAAAAAGAAAAAAAAAGGGTCGTTAATCAAGGTTGACTTTCGGGTTGACTTTGGTTTTCCCCGTGTAATCTTCGTAGTTCGGGTCAACCGTCTAGACCGGGCTACGGGGGTTACATTTGGTGGTATCAGAGCTGAGTTCTCGAGTAATTGGGAATGTGTGTACGCATGATTGAAGCATGGTTTGGTATGTATGCTTGTTGAGTGAAAGCATGTTCAGTGTTGTGATGTGATGATGTATATGTGATGCATGTTGAGATGATGCATGATGAGGGTACCCATTGCCAAACAAAAGCTAAAGAGATGATGTTGTTTTTGAAAGAAATTGAGCTTCAATACTTGGAATTTGCTTACCTTGCTGGTCCTGACTTGTTTTTATTTTGTATTGTTATGCATGGTAATAGTATGGCACCACGTAGAGAGTTAAGGAGTAGCGCGAGAGCTACGACCCCGGAGGGGAATGTGAATGATGAGCACACTGGTAGTGCTGTGATACCTCCTCCTCCACCTGGTGGTGGTGGTGCGGAGAGGGAAAGAGCTGGAGCTGGAGCTGAGGCAGCTGGTGCTGGAGCTGCAGGACCTGAGGTTGGTCAGGGGCAAGCGATGCCTGACATGTATGTGCTGGTACAAGCTATTGCGGGTGCGTTTCGAGCAGCAGTAGCTGGAGCTCAAGGAGCTGGGCATCAGGGAGATGCTGGTGCTAGACTACCCTTGGAACGTTTGCGCAGTCTTGGTGGGACTGAGTTTAGGGGTATGTCGGCTGAGAGGTCAGAAGCATGGTTGGAGAGTACCAAGCGTGTCTTGGGACAGATGAGTTGCACTGATGTGCAAAAGCTGGGATGTGTGGTGTCACTGCTGCAAGGTGATGCTTATACGTGGTGGACGACCACAATTTCTGGGATGGCTGATGCTGATGTTACTTGGACGTTCTTTCAGCATGCGTTCAAGAGGAGATATCTGGGAGTTAGATATCTGGATGAAAAGAAGCGTGAATTCATGTCTCTTACCCAAGGGAACATGAGCGTGGCTGAGTATGAGGTACAGTTTGTACGCCTTAGCCAGTATGCACCGGAGTTGATACCTGATGAGCGCGAGAGGTGCGAAAGGTTCCGTTATGGTTTGGTGACGGAGGTTAAGACCTATATGTTGGCAGCTGAGTATAATGATTTCGATGTGCTGGTTAGTCGGTCCAAAGACATTGAGATGAATCTGAGTTTGTCTGCTAAAGGTGCTGGAGCTAGTTCGGGAAAGAGAGCTGCTGAGTATAGTTCCGGTGGTCGGAACAAGAGAGGGCGTGATCAGAGGTTTCAGTCCTCGTCTAAGAGAGGTGGAGGTGCACCTGCTAGGGGTGGCAATGCTAGAGCTGACCCTAGTGCTTGTTGGATTTGTGGTTCCCGTGGTCACTTGAAGCGTGACTGTCCTCGTGCTGGGAGGGAGGTGCAAGCTCCTGTGATGGCAGCTGGTTATGAGTGCTGGAACTGTGGTTCAGCTGATCATCTGAGACGTGATTGTCCGAGGATGGCTGGTGGTCAAGAGCGTGCTCCTGTTGTTGCAGCACCGCAGAGAGGTCGTGGGCGCGGCCGTGGTAATTTTCAGAGGCGAGAGGAAGGTGGTCGCGGAGTAGCTCATGTTGTGGCTATTCAACCTGAGGGTGGAGGCCAAGCGAGGGTGTATGCTCAGCGCGAAGGAAGGAATGATGCTGATGTGATTGCAGGTACCTTTACTTTGCAATCCTTGTCATTGCTTTCTTTGATTGATTCTGGATCTACGCATTCATACATTCTTCGTGAGCATGCTGAGTTGCTTGGTTTGCCTGTTGAGTCTTTGGATGTTGGTGTTAGAGTCACTAGTTCTTTTGGTGAAACTGTTGTGACTCGTAAGCTTTATAGAAGGTGTCCTTTGGTTGTTCAAGAGCATGTCTTTCTTGTTGATCTTATGGAGTTGCCCTTTTATGGTTTTGATGTGATCCTTGGCATGGATTGGCTTGCTGAGCATCGTGCTGTTGTGGATTGTGAGAATAAGCGGGATTCGCTTAGGCTTGCGGATGATTATGAAGTGGTGGTGGTTGGTGAGAATGTGAAGTTTCTTGCCAATGTTGTTTCTACCTTGGAGGCGAGCAGGATGCTGAGGCAAGGTTGTGAAGCTTTTCTGGCTTTTGTGATGAATCCTAGTTCGAAGGAGCTGAGGGTGCAAGATATCAGGGTTGTGAAGGAGTTTCCTGATGTTTTTCCTGAGGAGTTGCCTGGTTTACCTCCTAATCGCGAGGTGGAGTTTGGTATTGAGCTGTATGAGAATACCACTCCTGTGTCCATTACTCCCTATAGAATGGCACCTAAAGAGCTGAAGGAGCTGAAGACGCAGTTGCAAGAGTTGCTTGATCGTGGTTTCATCCGGACGAGTGTTTCGCCTTGGGGTGCTCCTGTCTTGTTTGTGAAGAAGAAAGATGGCACGATGAGGATGTGCATTGATTACCGTCAGCTGAACAAGTTGACTATCAAGAATCGGTATCCTTTGCCGAGGATTGATGATCTCTTTGATCAATTTCGGGGAGCTGTTGTGTTCTCTAAGATTGACTTGAGGTCAGGGTATTATCAATTGAAGGTGAAGGATGTGGATGTGCCTAAGACAGCTTTTAGGACAAGGTATGGGCATTATGAGTTCCTTGTGATGTCGTTTGGTCTGACAAATGCTCCTGCTGCTTTCATGGACATGATGAATCGTGTTTTTCATGAATACCTGGACAAGTTTGTTGTGGTGTTCATTGATGATATCCTTGTGTACTCGCGTACCGAGGAAGAGCACGAAGAGCATTTGAGGATTGTGTTGCAAGCTTTGTTGGAGAATCAGCTTTATGCTAAGTTGAGCAAGTGTGAGTTCTGGCTTAGAGAGGTTGTTTTTCTTGGGCATGTGGTCTCAGCTGAGGGGATTCGTGTTGATCCTCAGAAGATTGAAGCAGTGATGAACTGGAAAGTTCCTAAGTCTGTTCTGGAGGTTCGTAGTTTCCTTGGTTTGGCAGGATACTACCGAAGGTTTGTGGATGGTTTTTCCAAGATTGCTGCTCCTTTGACGAAGTTGCTGCAGAAAGATGTTAAGTATGAGTGGACAGAAGCGAGGCAGCAAGCTTTTGAGAAGCTGAAGTTGGCTTTGACGCAAGCTCCTATCTTGATTCAGCCTGAATCAGGGAAAGAGTTTGTAGTCTACAGTGATGCATCCTATGTTGGTTTGGGGTGTGTGCTGATGCAAGAGGGTAAGGTTGTGGCTTATGCGTCGCGGCAGTTGAAGGTGCATGAGCGCAATTATCCTACGCATGATATTGAGCTGGCTGCAGTGGTTTTTGCTCTGAAGATCTGGAGGCATTATCTGTATGGTGAGAAGTGTACTGTGTACACGGATCACAAGAGTTTGAGGTATCTGATGTCTCAGAAGGAGTTGAATCTCAGGCAGCGACGTTGGTTGGAGTTGCTCAAGGATTATGATCTGACGATTGAGTATCATCCTGGAAAGGCCAATGTTGTTGCGGATGCCTTGAGTAGAAAGGTAGCTGTTGAGCTGAGAGCTATGTTTGCTAGCTTGAGCATATCGCAGGATGGTGGTCTTGTTGCTGAGTTGCAAGTGAAACCTTCGTTGGTTCAGTTGATCAAGGATAAGCAGTTGTTGGATGATTCCTTGGTGTCTCATGTTCAGGATATCACGGAGGGTAGACCTTCGGATTTCTGCTTTAATGAGGATGGGGTGTTGTGTTTTGGTAGTCGGATAGTAGTGCCTGCAGATGCTGAGTTGAGGCGTGCTATTCTAGCTGAAGGTCATAGTAGTCCTTTTGCTATGCATCCTGGTAGTACAAAGATGTATCGCGATCTGCGTGATGAGTACTATTGGGTGGGCTTGAAGAAGGATGTGGCAGAGTTTGTAAGCAAGTGTTTGGTGTGTCAGCGAGTTAAGGCTGAACATCAGGTTCCTTCTGGTTTGTTGCAACCGTTGAAAATCCCTGAATGGAAGTGGGAGAGGGTTACCATGGATTTTGTATCTGGTTTGCCTTTGTCTCCATCGAAGAAGAATTCTGTTTGGGTGATTGTGGATCGCCTGACGAAGTGTGCACATTTCTTGCCTGTGCATACTACGTTCTCTTTGGATAAGCTGGCAGAGTTGTACGTTGCTGAAGTTGTGAGGTTGCATGGTGTGCCTAAGTCGATCGTGTCGGATAGGGATCCGAGGTTCACATCGCGTTTTTGGCAGTGTTTGCATCAAGCTTTGGGTACAAGGTTGCATTTCAGTACATCCTATCATCCTCAGTCGGATGGCCAGTCTAAGCGGGTTATTCAGATTTTGGAGGATATGTTGAGATGCTGTGTGATAGAGTTCCAAGGTTCTTGGGAGAAGCATCTGCCTTTGGTTGAGTTTGCTTATAACAACAGTTTTCAGGCGAGTATACAGATGGCACCTTATGAGGCTCTGTATGGGAGGAAGTGTAGGACTCCTCTGTGTTGGGCTGAAACTGGTCAAAAGTTGGTTTCGATGCCTGCTTTGTTGAAAGGTACCACCGAGAAGGTGAAGCTCATATGTGAGCGGTTGAAGGCTGCTTCTGATCGGCAGAAATCTTACGCGGATTTGAAGCGTAAGGAGATAGAGTTTGCGGTGGGTGATCGCGTGTTCTTGAAGGTTTCGCCTTGGAAGAAGGTGGTGAGGTTTGGGCGGAAGGGTAAGCTGAGCCCTAGATACATTGGACCGTATGAGGTTGTTGAGCGTGTGGGTCCTGTTGCGTATCGGTTGAGGTTACCTCAGGAGCTGGAGAAGATTCATGATGTGTTCCATGTTTCTATGCTCCGGAGGTATAGATCTGATCCTTCGCATGTGTTGCCTGTGGAGGAAGTGGAATTGAATCCGGATTTGACCTATGACGAGGAACCGGTGAAGGTTCTGGATTCAGATAGCAAAGTTCTTCGTGGCAAGACCATTGAGTTGGTGAAGGTGCTGTGGAAGCATCGCGGTATTGAGGAAGCCACGTGGGAGCGGAAGGAAGATATGCTGAAGCAGTTTCCTTATCTCTTTTCTTCAGGTAAATTTCGAGGACGAAATTTCTTAAGGGGGGGAGAGTTGTAACGCCCCGGTTTTGGGCTTGGAAGTCTTGGGCGTTGACCGGTTGGTCAAAGTGTTGTTCGAATCGTAAGAGGTTAAATTAGGAAAGCCTAGTTCGGGTTGCATAAAAATTATGGGAAAATGTTCTAAAATCATCTTTTATTATAATTAAGTGAACTGTGAAATCAATTTTGGAAAATGAGTTTCGGAAATGTGACATTTTGGCTAGTGACCAAAATGTAATTTTTGAAAGTTTGGTGGCTATTTTATAAAGGGTTGAAACTTTGAATCTTTAAGGAGCTATTTACCCAAAGGGAGTTTCTCCAGATTTTTCTAAGATATTTTAACCCATAATTCTGATTTTAAAAGAATCAAAAGGAGGGAAAAATCTATTTTGGCCATTTTCTCTTTTAACTACCTATTTTCTCTCTATCTTTTCTCTCAACCCAAACACTCAATTCCAGAGATCTAAGTCTGATTTTCATCACCTAAAAACCTTCTTTCAACTCTCAATTGATTGCAAATCATTGTGTCTTCAAATCCTCTTCAATTGCTTCAAGTTTCATCAAGCTTTTCTATTCCAAAAAGAGGAGAAACTCAAGTTTGGAGGTAAGAACGTCCTTCTCCTCTGAACTTCAAGTTCTTTAATGAAATTCCTAAAGTTTTCAATCCTAATTTGATAATTGATTAAAGGTTTTAAGGTTGATTTATGGATCTTGGCTAATTATGCAAGATTTTGATGATTTCACTTGATTTTCGTTTGATCTGTTAAATCTGTGTTTTGAGAAGTGATTTTGATGTTAAATGATCATTAAATTGATGTGGAAATGAGTCTTGATTGATGCAATCTCGGATAGGTTGGATTTCCTAAGTTTAGCTTGTGTTTTAAGGTAGCTTTTGTGGTGATCTTGGTGATCTGTTGTTGCTGGAGTTATAAGGATGTTTATAGGTTGTTTTTAGATGTGTTTTGATGTTGATGGAAGTGAGGTTTTGCTGGTTTGTGGCTGGGCTTTGTTTAGAAGTGTTTCGGATGCATTTTCGGTTGTGTTTGGTGGCCGAAAATGGAGGTTTGGTGAGAGCAGCGAGTTAGATGCTTTCATTGAAGCAATTAATGCATGATGATGCATTAATCCTCTGCTTTAATGTGTTGAAACAGGGGAGGCATCCTTGGATCCAAGAGTTGTTGATCCGGAGGCTTGTTTTGTTGCTTTGGCTTGAAGCGAAGTGGTAATCGGTGAGTGAAAATGGATTTTCAGCTTTTAAACCAAGGGTTGAAGGATTTGGGAGCTTAGTTTAAGTCTAAACAACTTTGCTAAGCTCAAGTGTAAGTTTTCGGATTACTCTCTTTAGGTGGTGGCCATGTTTTGATGAAATGTGAAATGATGATTTTGCATGATTTGTTACTGTTTTGGAAAGCATGTTTTAGCATGTTAATTGCTGATGTTTTAGCATGATTTATGCTGATGATTTAAGCCATGTGTTGAAGGTGTCTCTAGGTAAGAGTGCCTTGTTTTTATGCATTGTTAAATGATGATTTAATGCTTTGAAATGCATGATGAAATGGCTTGGTTTAAATGCTTTAAAACAGTGGATTGTATGATGTATAAAGTGTATATTGGCAAGTGATGGTTTGTAAAAGTGAAGGTCACTAAGGTGGTTAAAAGTCCTTGAGTGAGCCTTGTTATCTAAGATCATCAAGGTGGTTAAAAGTCCTTGGATGAATCTTGTTGCGGACTCTAAGGTGGTTAAAAGTCCTTAGGTGCTCCTTTCCATGGTGGTTAAAAGTCCATGGGGCCAAGGTGTTTAAAAGTCCTTGGGGCCAAGGTGTTTAAAAGTCCTTGGGGTAATTCAAGCTACGGACACAAAGGTGGTTAAAAGTCCTTGTGTGGTCCATTCATGGTGTTTAAAAGTCCATGGCCAAGGTGTTTAAAAGTCCTTGGGGTCCAAGGTGTTTAAAAGTCCTTGGGGAAAGTTGTTGAACTTGATTTCATAAATGAAATGTATCACTTGAGCCAATATGACATGTATAGTACATGAGATGCATGAGATGCATGTTTTAATGTTTATGTTGAAGCATGAGATGCTTGTTTAAATGAAATGTGGAAGCATGATATTGCTTGATTTAAAGTATGCTTTGGGCATGTGTAAAGGTTGTTTGCAAGCATGATTTACAAATGATTTTAATTGCATTATTGAATGGTTTTTAAAGAGCACTCCTCACTAAGCTTTGGCTTACGCTCTCTCGTTTTCTTGATTCAATAATGCAGAGCATTAGGGTGCATTGAGGGCAGCAAGAGGAGGCAAGCAAACAAGTACAAGTAAAGCTCAATGTATGAAGGTTTTATAAGTGTTTTAGCTTTTGTATGTTTTTGGCAATGGGGGACCAATGTATTTGTTTTGGGAGGTGTTTATGACTCTCTAAGTATGTTGAATGTGGTTGTTGTTGCTGGTTTTTGGATTGAACCTTATATGCTTGTTTAGCAAGTTGATGCTTGGGTGGATAGCTTGTGTAGGAAGCATGATCTTAAATTTGGGGCCTTTTGCAGGAGATGTTATTATGTTGAATTGATGATGCTCTTATGTCTTAAATATGTTTAATTACATGCTGGTAAAGTTTGGTGGTGTATGGAGCATGTTTGAATGTCCAATTGCATGATCTAGTATGCTTGTTTGCTGATTTTCGTGCAGGCGTTTCGGAACAGGGGTGTACCGTTTCGGAACGGGTGCTTTGCATGAACCCAGGCGTCCGAAACGGTATACACCGTTTCGAAACGGTTTAGCCTCTGCCGAGGCCATGTTCCGGAACCCGTTTCGGAACGGCCCGTGTTTCGGAACAGGGCTAGCCTGTTTCGGAACGGTCGACCGTTAGGGGGCTGACATGGTGGTTATATGTTTCGTATTGTTTACATTTTGGTCCTGAATCTTGTATGATCAATTGCATGAGCTGTGGATGTCCTTTTAAGCTGAAATTTCACAGAGAAGCATGAAACCTGACTAATTTGAAGATGGTAACTTTGATTTGGGTTAAGTCCCTTAATTTATCAGAATTTACAATTTGGTCCCTAAAGTTGTAATTTGTTCAATTGGGTCCCTGTTTGATCTCTGATGTGTGTGATCTTTTAATATGTTGTTTGTATGATCACAACTAGGGTTAATGTGCATCTAGATAAGATAAAAAAAAGAAAAAAAAAGGGTCGTTAATCAAGGTTGACTTTCGGCTTGACTTTGGTTTTCCCCGTGTAATCTTCGTAGTTCGGGTCAACCGTCTAGACCGGGCTACGGGGGTTACACAATGGACCCGTTAGAATTTTAACTGAGTAAAAAGTACAGAAATTGAGGTTTTGCAGTATAAATGTGTTGAAAAGCTCCTAATCAATTATTTGAACTCCTAATATTTGAATAAAACATTTTTGCGGTCCTTTTTGTAGAGGTTTCAGACGAGCGGGTCTAAATGGGCCTTTCAATGGACCCGTTGAAATTTTAATTGAGTAAAAAGTATAAAATTGAGGTTTTGCAATATAATTGTGTTGAAAAGCTCCTAATCAATTACATGAACTCCTAAATTTTGATTAAAACTTATTTTGCAGTCCTTTTGTAGAGGTTTCGGACGAGCGGGTCGAAATGGGCCTTTCAATGGACCCGTTGGTATTTTAACTGAGTAAAAAGTACAGAAATTGAGGTTTCGCATTAGAATTGTGTTGAAAAGCTCCTAATCAATTATTTGAACTCCTAATATTTGAATAAAACATTTTTTGCGGTCCTTTTTGTAGAGGTTTCGGACGAGCATGTCTAAATGGGCCTTTCAATGGACCCGTTGGAATTTTAACTGAGTAAAAAGTACAGCAATTGAGGTTTTGCAATATAATTGTGTTGAAAAGCTCCTAATCAATTATTTGAACTCCTAATATTTGAATAAAACATTTTTGCGAACCTTTTTGTAGAAGTTTCGGACGAGCAGATCTAAATGGGCCTTTCAATGGGCCCGTTTGAATTTTAACTGAGTAAAAAGTATAAAATTGAGGTTTTGCAATATAATTGTGTTGAAAAGTTCCTAATAAATTATTTTAACTCCTAAAATTTGATTAAAACTATTTTGCAGTCCTTTTTGTCGAGGTTTCGGACGAGCAGGTCTAAATGGGCCTTTTAATGGACCCGTTAGAATTTTAACTGAGTAAAAAGTACAGAAATTGAGGTTTTGCAGTATAAATGTGTTGAAAAGCTCCTAATCAATTATTTGAACTCCTAATATTTGAATAAAACATTTTTGCGGTCCTTTTTGTAGAGGTTTCGGACGAGTGAGTCTAAATGGGCCTTTCAATGGACCCGTTGTGTAACACCCCAATTTTGGGCTTAGAAGTTTTGGGTTGGACCGGCCGGTCAGAGTGCGGTTCGAATATAAAAGGTGATTTTTAGGAAAGCCTAGTTCGGGTTGCATTAAAAATATGGAAAAATGTCTTAAAATCCTCTTTTATTATATATAAGAGAAAGGTGAAATCAATTTTGCAAAATGAGGTTTGGAAGAGTGACATTTTGGGTTAGTGACCAAAATGTAATTTTTGAAAACTGGGTGACTGTTTTAAAAAGGATTGAAACTTTGAATCTTTAAGGAGCTATTTACCCAAAAGAGTTTCTCCAGATTTTTCTGAATATTAATCAATTTAATTAATGGTTTTAATTAAGTGTAAAAAGGAGGGAAAAGATATTTTGGCATTTTAACTAACTTTTCTCTAAATTTCCATTTTCTTTTCTCTCAACTTTTCTCTCAACCCAAACACATTTCTCCAGCAAAATTCCTCTGGTTTTGATAACTAAAGATGAGATTTCAATCCTCATTTGATCTCTAATCAATTCTACAACAAAACCTTGGCATTTGCTTATTGGATTTTCAAGAATCTTGGTTCCAAAAAGGGAGAAACTCAAGTTTAGAGGTATGAACGTCCTTCTCCTCTAAATTCTCAGTTCTTTACTGAAATTCCCAAGTTCTCAATCCTTGATTTGTGTTTTATTAAAGGTTTTACAATTGTGTTCTTGATCTTGGCTTTAAAATGCAAGATTTGGTTAATTTTGATGAATTTCGTATGATCTGATTGGGCATTATTTTGAGATGTCATTTTGATGTAAAATGAATGTATAATTGATGAGAAATTGAGGTTTAATCAATGCAATCCCGGATAGGTTGATTTTCCTAAGTTTTTACTTGTGAAAATGGTGGTTTTTGGGGTGATCTTGGTGTTTTGTTAATGCTGGAGGTATAAGGACGTGGTTGGGATCATTTTGGATGTTAATTGATGTTTAAAAATGGTTAGAAGTGATGGATCTTGGTTGGGTTAAGTCTTGGAAGTGTTTGGATGTGATTTCGGTTGTGTTTGGTAGCCGAAATGTTGGATTTGCAAAGAGCAGCGAGTTTAGGTGTGTTGCTGGTGTTTTTAATGCATTATGATGCATTAATCCTCTGTTGTTATGTGCTTGAAACAGGGGAGAATGATCCGTGAGCGATAGAGGTGGCGTTGAAGGCTTCGGATGCTTGGAAGGCTTGTTGGCTAGCCTTGTTTTGTGTATCGGTGAGTGAAGTTGGGTTTTCGGCTTTAAAACCAAGGTTTGAAGGTTTTGGGAGCTTAGTTTAAGTCTAAACAACTTAGCTAAGCTCAAGAGTAAGTAAATGGAATTTCTCTCTTGGTTTGTGTATGAATTGGTTTTTAAAGCACTTGTGATTGTTGGATGCAATGCATGTGATTTGCATGTTTTAAATTCTGTTTTGAAAGCATATTCTAACATGGTTTAATGCTGGTTTTGAAAGCCATGTGTGAAGGATGCTCAAGGTAAGAGATCCTTGGTTTTGTACATTGGAATTGTGGAATTGTTGCATAGTGTTGCATGTTGTTTAATGGCTTTGTGTAATGCTTCAAAAATAGTGGATTGATGATGGTAATTGGTGGTTTTGGCATTTTGGTTATGCTTGTAAAACAATGGGTTAATGTGGTAAAATGGTTATATTGGCAAGTGATGTAAGTGGTTCTTGGTTACTTGAATCGGATATAGTTAGCCGGCTATAGGATCGGGTGCACCGTGAATAAAGTCGCCTTGGATGTGGAGTGGTTGTGATTGTACCGGTAACTCCATCCAAGTACACTAACGAGATGGTTAAGAACACCATGGTGGTTAAAATTCCATGGGTGGGTCTTGTGTTAAGGTCATAATGGTGGTTAAAATTCCATTTGAGGACCTTGTGTATGTTAAGGTCATAATGGTGGTTAAAATTCCATTTGAGGACCTTGTGTTTGTTAAGATCACAATGGTGGTGTAAAGTCCATGTGTGGATCTTGTGTTGTATGTCCCGTGATCTCGTTAGTGATGTTATACAACTACCAATGGGTGATGGTAAGGTCGTAATGGTGGTTAAAATTCCATTTGAGGACCTTGTGAATGTTAAGGTCATATGGTGGTTAAAAGTCCATATGAGGACCTTGTGTATGGTAAGGTCATAATGGTGGTTAAAATTCCATTTGGGGACCTTGAGATTGGTAGTGTGTATGAAGCGTGGGGACAACGCTTGTAATCCGCGTATCCGATTGTGTCTTGCGTTATGATGGTTTGTGAATTATCACTTGGAAGCCAATATAAAGTTCTTGAATATGATGAAGCATGAGATGCTTGAAATGATGCATGGTTGCATGAGAAGTGTGTAATGTTCTATGAATGCATGTATTACTTGTTAGCTTGAACAAGTGTTTATTATCTATTGAGAATGGTGCATATGTGCATGAAATCTCTTTAGTGCATTGAAGTCTTGCGAAAACTTGTTTTTAAAGGCATGTGATGCAAATATTGATTTTGTGGTTCATATGTTGCATTTGTTTAATGCACGTGTTAGATTGAATGAGTAAGTGGTTTTGTAACGCCCCGGTTTTGGGCTCAGAAGTTTTGGGTGTTGACCGGTTCGGTCAAAGTGCTGATCGAATATATAAGAGTGAATTTAGGAAAGCCTAGTTCGGGTTGCATTAAAAATATGGAAAAATGTTCTAAAATCATCTTTTAATATATATAAGTGAACTGTGAAATCAATTTTGGAAAATGAGGTTCGGAAGGTTGACATTTTGGCTAGTGACCAAAGTGTAATTTTTGGAAGTTGCGGGACAGTTTTATAAAGGATTGAAACTTTGAATCTTTAAGGAGCTATTATTCCAAAAAGGATTTCTCCAGATTTTTCTAAGATATTTTAAGTCTAAAATCTGATTTTAAAGATTTAGAAAAGGAGGGAAAATCATTTTAACCAATTTCCAACTAATTTTCCATTTTCTCTCAAATTCTCTTTTCTCTCATTTTCTCTCAACCCAAACAAGATTCTCCAGATTTCTTTCTTTGATTTTGACATCTAAATCTCTTATTTCAACTCTCATTTGATTCCTAATCATCTAATCAACAAAACCTCTCAATTTACAAGTTGGTTCATCAAGCTTTTTGGCTCTAAAATGGAGAAATTCAAGTTTGGAGGTAAGAACGTCCTTCTCCTCTAAACTATCAGTTCTTTACTGAAATTCCTAAGTTCTCAATCCTTGATTTATGTTTTATTAAAGGCTTTTCAATTGAGATCTTGATTTTTGGCTAAAATGCAAGATTTGGTGATTTTGGTGAAAATTTCGTGTGATCTGTTTAAGCAGGGTTTTGAGGTGTTAAATTGATGTTAAATGAATGCTAAAATGATTAGAAGTTGAGGTTTAATCAATGCAATCCCGGATAGGTTGAATTTCCTAAGTTTGGCTTGAGTTTTTGGTTGTTTTTGGAGTGTTTTTGGTGATCTGTTATACCTGGAGGTATAAGGACGTGGTTGTGATCATTTTGCATGTTATTTGATGTATAAAAATGGTTAGAAGTGATGGATCTTGGCTGGGTTAAGTTTTGGAAGTGTTTGGAGATGATTTCGGTTGTGTTTGATAGCCAAATTGTTAGATTTGTGATGAGCAGCGAGTTGTGTTGTTGTTGCTGGTGTTTTAATGCATAAGGATGCATTAATGTTCTGTTTTTATGTGCTTGAAACAGGGGAGGTTGATCCTTGAGCCTTGGAGGTGTTTTCGGAAGGTTTCGGAAGCTTGGAAAGCTTGTTGGCTAGCTTTGTTTGGTTATCGGTGAGTGAAGTTGGGATTTCAGCTTTTGAAACAAGGTTTGAAGGTTTTTGGGAGCTTAGTTTAAGTCTAAACAACTTTGCTAAGCTCAAGAGTAAGTGAAGGGGTTTTTGCTTTTGAATTGTGTGTGATTTGGTTTTAAAATCAAATGTGGTTGATGATTGATATGCAAGTGTTATGCATGGTTTAATTCTGTATTGTAAGCATGTTTTTAGCATGGTTTAATGCTGGTTTTGAAAGTCATTTGAAAGGGATGCTCAAGGTAAGAGATCCTTGGTTTTATACATTGAAAATGTGGTTTTGATGCATAGTGTTGCATGTTGATCAATGGCTTTATATGATGCTTAAAAACAGTGAATTGATGATGATTAATGATGATAATTGTTACCTTGTGCATATTCTTTATGCATGTGAATCATTGAGCTAATGATGTGATGGCTTTCATTATGTTTATGCATGTGAATCATTGAGCTAATGATGTGATGGCCTTGCATTATGTTTATGCATGTGGAACATTGGATGTTATGGTAAGATGGTTATATTGGCAAGTGTTGTAAGTGGTTCTTGGTTCGTTGATCGGATATAATTAGCCGGCTATAGGATTGGGTGCACCGTGAATAAAGTCGCCTTGATGGTGGAGTGGTCAAGTGTGGACCGGGTAAACTCCCCTCAAGTATTCCTAACGAGATGAGGTCAGTGGAGGGTGTGCCCACGGGAGGACCTCGGTTGCTTAAGGTCGTAGTGGAGGTTGTTGCCCACGGTAGACCTTGGTTGAGTAAAGGTTATAAGGTGGTTAAAAGTCCTTATGTGAGAACCTTGTACTTGTTAAGATCACAATGGCAATGGTTAAGTCCATGTGTGGATCTTGTGTGTGATGTCCCGGATCTCGTTAGATGATGTCTACAACTACCAATCGGTTATGCAAAGGTTGTATGGTGGTTGAAAGTCCATACGGGAAGACCTTGTGCATGTCAAGGGTGTATGGCGGTTGAAAGTCCATACATGGTAACCTTGAGGAAAGGCTAAGGTTGTATGGTGTTTAAAAGTCCATACATGGGAACCTTAGGAGGTTGAGGTCAGTGGAGGTTGTTGCCCACGGGAAGACCTTGGATTGGGTAGTGTGTAGGAAGCGTTGAGACACGCTTGGAATCCGCGTATCCGATCGGGTTGAAAAGTTGGAAAGTGAATATGGTCGATCTCTTGGAAGCCAATATAATGTTCTTGATCATGTTGAGCATGGGATTGCTTGAAATGATGCATAGTTGCATGTGAAGCATGGGATTGCTTGAAATGATGCATGGTTACATGTGAAGCATGAGATGCTTGAATGGATGCATGTTTGCATGAGAAGCATGAGATGCTTGGTAAGATGCATTGTTGTATGAGATGTGTATGATGCTAGTGAAAGCATGTTACTTGTATGTTGAACAAGTGTTGGTTATCATTTGATAAATGATGCATGTGAGCATGAATTACCTATGATGCATTGGAGTCATGTATGACTTGTTGTTAAAGGCATGTGATGATGATGTTATGGTTTTATGTGGCCTTGTTTAAATGCATGAAATGGTTTGATTGAATTATGGTTTTAAATGGTTTCTTGCTTGATGTGGTTTCCAAGTTAAAGAAAGGTATGTTGTGGGAAGGATGTGTTTTCCATGGTTTTGTTTAAGCTTGGCATATGGTGTTTATGCATGATTTGAGATTGATGTTGAAAAGAGTTTTCGAACATGGTTTTGGAAAGCAAATCGGGTTGGTTTTAAAGTGTTTTAAAGACCCGCTGTATTGATGGTGTTTTGGTTTTGAGCATTCCTCACTAAGCATTATGTGCTTACGCTCCTCTTTGTCCGTCAATGCAGATTCTTGAAGTTTGGACAGCAAGGAGCAAGGGATTCAAGGTGGACTCCAATGGAGATGTATGTCTCGGTGAATAGCTATAGTTAATAAGGGCAATGGGGTAGAATCTCTCGGGTTTTTGTGTTTGTGATCGTATATGTTGATCATGAAGGTTTAAATGCTGTTGTTAATGTTGTTGAAACATGAATTGGGTTAAATGTGATTGAATTGGAAGGTTTGTGTTTAAATGGATAGCTTGAGTAGGAAGCATGCTTTTGAATTTGGGGCTTTCCATATGTGTTGGTTATATGTTGAATTGATGATGCATTTCTGGTCCCTGCATGTTGAATGATCATGTGGTATGTTTTGGTGATGTTAATTTGATGTTTGAAGCATGTTTGATGCTGTTTTCGAGTTGTTTTCAGGCAGGGGTATCGATACTCGGGTTTGGGTATCGATACACCTGAGCCAAATATGCATGTTTCAGCCCAGGGGTATCGATACTGATGAACAAGTATCGATACCTTATGAGTGGAGTATCGATACTGGGGGGAAGGTATCGACAGGGGGAGCAACGTGTTTGTAGGCTGCAGAAATCTTTATACGGTTTAAAGCAAGCATCCAGGCAGTGGAACAAGAAGTTGACAAATGCCTTAGTCCTTGCTGGTTACTTGCAAAGCAAGCATGACTACTCCTTGTTCACTAAAAAGAAAGAATCCAAGATAGTCATTCTTCTTATTTATGTGGATGACTTGCTGATAACTGAGAATGATGCAAGTTTAGTTGTAGAACTGAAAAATATCTTGAATCTTAACTTCAATGTAAAAGACCTTGGAGAGCTAAAATTTTTCCTTTGTTTTGAGTTACTTAAATCAAAAGAAGGTATTCTCTTGAATCAGAGAAAGTATGCCTTGGAGTTAATTAAAGATATTGGTATAGGAGGTGCAAAGGTTGCTGGCACTCCAATGGAACAACATTTAAAGCTTATCACTGTAGATTATGATTCAGAGCTACAATAGAACAATGAAGATGTGGTTTTGGGGTCAGAGAAACAGCTGTTTCAAAGGCTGATGGGCAGCTTAATTTATCTGACTCATACAAGACCAGACATTATGTACATTGTTCATCACCTTAGTCAAATTATGTAGAAGCCAAAGAAAACACATATAGAAGCTGCATTAAGGGTGGTACGATACATCAAGAAAGCACCAGGCCAAGGGAATTTATTAAGAGCATATGGTGAACATCAGTTGCGAGCCTATTGTGATCAGATTGGGCTTCCTGTTTGATGACAAGAGATCCATTACTGTCTTTTGCATTAAGTTTGGTGAATTCTTGATTTTCTAGAAATCAAAAAAGCAGAACACTATTACTCGATCATCTGTAGATGTAGAGTATAGGAGCATGGCAATGACAGTGGCTGAGATTGTTTGGTTGAAAGAATTACTGCAAGAACTTGGTGAGATAGATCAAAAGCCAACCATACTCTATTGTGATAGCAAATCTCACTGCAAATTGCAGCCAATCCTGTATTCCATGAGAGAACTAAGCATATAGAACTAAGCATATGAGTTTGGTTACATTTCAGCCACTCAATTATGGGTAAGGTTACATTTGGGTCACACTTCATACTTAAAAAAATTACCGCTACAAAAATTACATTTGGGTCAATCCTCAAATGCTTGAACTTTTGAAAACCTTTGCCTTTGAAACTCGAAAAAACTTCCACGATATCACATTTATCTCTTTAAACGTTCTATTTAGGAGTGAGCGTTCGATCGAGTCGAGTCAAAAAATTTCGAGTTATTCGAGTTGACGCGTCACATTTTACAACTCAAACTTTATTTGAAATTTTTCGATTCGCCTCAAGTTTATGAAATTAGAGTCGAGTCGAGTTTTCGAGTTCCTATACAAATTTAATTGTAATTATTTATCATGTTATAGAACACTTTGATTCTAATTCAACGATTTTCTCTAATCATATACGATATGCATATATATATTTCATCATATTTTTTTTGCATATGTGGCTTATATTTCTTCATATTTTTTATATTGGTATATATATATATATATATATTATGAAAATTTGTGGAACTTGACTCAAACTTAAAAATCAATCCACTAACTACTAAAAGTTTTCAGTTATTCGAATTTTCATTTTACAACTCAAACTTTATTTGAAATTTTTTTCGTGTCGAGTCGAGTTTATGTAATTTAGAGTCGAGTCAGAACGAGTCGAGTTTTTTCGCCTCGAGTTTAGTTGAAAATTTTAGTTTTTTGGAGTCGAGTTTTGCTCACCTCTAGTTCTATTTGACAAGAAAAAATGGTTGATCCCGAATTTCTCTACTCATCCCTTTATCAATTCAACTTTCTTGTCACTTTTATCGATTGTGGATTGTTATTACTTTTTTAATTCTTTTTTCAAGTAGAGATTTCTTTAATAGAATGCATTTTTTATGTTTATTTAGGATGTTGTAGTCAAATTGATTTTTTGGAGAAATTCAAAGCCTTAAACCTTTGAATAAGGTAAATAGGTGAACCATTAAACTTAAATTTTTGGATCCGCCCCTAGTTGACATCGACAAATAACTAAAGCTTAAAAGCTAAATTTTCATCTTTCAAATTTAGACAGTTTTAAGAATAATATTACAGGGTTGTCTCATACCTAAAGCTTTTGAAAGTTCAATGTTGCACTTATATTTTATTGAAAACCCCGGATTTCCTTTTATATAATGCAACAATATCTAAGCTAGGTAACGTTAGTTTACTATGAGGAAGTTGCATTAAAAGTGTTTGATGTGAGGTTTTGTTAAGAGTTTTAGCCGATTTCTTCTAACAAAATATGTAAAATGTGGTTCATTGAAATAGTGGTGTGAGTTCATAAAATCTTGACATAAATATTTTATATTTTATACAATAAATGATATTGATATTTGACGAACAACTCAAAACTTTTTTTCAGAATTTACTAGAGCCACACATTAACAAAAGGCGATTTTGAGAAATGAGCAATGAGTGCTTTAAAGTGAACATCCTGCTGGTGCTTTTAAACTAGTGAGTTTGTATGTAAACAAAACCAATCCCCTTTGTCTGTTTCATGCTTTAAGATAATAACATAACGGTAGCTGGATACTTGAATCCTTCAATGATATCTATGAATCGTGTAAACCACCTAAGAACCAGAGATTTAGTGCATTTAATCACACGTATCTAGAATTTTTTCTGTGCCCTTGTTTATATCCCCACACTAAAAATTTAAGTTTATGATTTATAGAATTAGGGGTAGGGTGTATTTTTTAGGACGTAAGATTTATGGTTTAGGATTTAAAATTAAAGTTTATAATTTAATTTTTTAGTATTGGACATAAAAAGGCACCGAAAACGGGACAAAAAATTTTTGTCCCACGTATCCATCTCCTCGTACAAAATTTTCAGCATAGTTTCAGAAAATGAGGTTACATATATGTATGTATATATTCTAGTCCAATCCGGACGGTTAGATCTCATCCCTACATCTAACGGCTGATATTAGTGCCTACATACGGGGAAATGGGTTAGTTGGGCTTTGTTTATTATTATTATTATTTTGGGCCAAACTGTTGACATCAAGGGCGAATGTATGTAGTTAACTGGTGGGTCACGTGACCCACCATTAATTTTTGGGGTAAACTATAACGGAGGCCACTCAATTATAGGTAATGTTATATTTGGGTCATTCAATTTTTAAAAGTTACATTTTAGTCATTCAAATATGGTTAAGGTTACATTTGAGTCACTCAAATATGCGTTAGGTTACATTTCAGCCATTCAATTATGGGTAAGGTTACATTTGGGTCACACTTCATACTTAAAAAATTACCGCTACAAAAATTATATCTGGGTCAATCAAATGCTTGAACTTTTGATAACCTTTGTCTTTGAAACTCGGAAGAACTTCAACGATATCACACTTATCTCTTTAAACGTTATATTTAGGAGTGAGCGTTCTCAAGTTATTGAGTTGACGTGTTATATTTTACAACTCAAACTTTATTTAAATTTTTTTTCGATTTGAGTCAAGTTTATGAAATTAGAGTCGAGCCGAGTTTTTGAGTTCCTATACAAATTTAATTATAACTATTATCATGTTATAGTACACTTTGATTCTAATTCAACGATTTTCTCTAATCATATACGATATGCATATATATATTTCATCATATTTTTTGCATATGCGGCATATATTTCTTCATATTTTTTATATTGTTATATATATATTATGAAAAATTGAAGAACTTGACTCGAACTTAAAAATCAATCCACTAACTACTAAAATTTTTGAGTTATTCGAAATTTTATTTTACAATTCAAACTTTATTTGAAATCTTTTCGTGTCAAGTCGAGTTTATGTAATTTAGAGTAGAGTCAGAATGAGTCGAGTTTTTTCGCCTCGAGTCAAGTTGATAATTTTAGTTTTTTCAAGTCGAGTTTTGCTCACCTCTAGTTCTATTTGACAAGAAAAAATGGTTGATCCTGAATTTCTCTACTCATCCCTTTATCAATTCAACTTTCTTGTCACTTTTATCGATTGGGGATTGTTATTACTTTTTTAATTCTTTTTTCAAGTAGAGATATCTTTAACAGAATGCATTTTTTATCCTTATTTAGGATGTTGTAGTCAAATTGATTTTCTGGAGAAATTCAAAGCCATAAACCTTTAAATAAGGTAAATAAGTGAACTACCAAAGTTAAATTCCTGGATCTGTCCCTGGTTTACATCGACAAATAACTAAAGCTTAAAAGCTAAATTTTCATCTTCCAAATTTAGACAGTTTTAAGAATAATATTACAGGGTTGTCTCATACCTAAAGCTTTTGAAAGTTCAATGTTGCACTTATATTTTATTGAAAAACCCGGATTTCCTTTTATATAATGCAACAATATCTAAGCTAGGTAACGTTAGTTTACTATGAGGAAATTGCATTAAGAGTGTTTGATGTGAGGTTTTGTTAAGAGTTTTAGCCGATTTCTTCTAACAAAATATGTAAAATGTGGTTCATTGAAATAGTGGTGAGTTCATAAAATCTTGACATAAATATTATATATTTTATACAATAAATGATATTGATATTTGACGAACAACACAAAACTTTTTTTTTTCAGAATTTACTAGAGCCACACGTTAACAAAAGGCGATTTTGAGAAATGAGCAATGAGTGCTTTAAAGTGAACATCCTGCTGGTGCTTTTAAACTAGTGAGTTTGTATGTAAACAAAACCAATCCCCTTTGTCTGTTTCATGCTTTAAGATAATAACATAACGGTAGCTGGATACTTGAATCCTTCAATGACATCTATGAATCGTGTAAACCACCTAAGAACCAGAGATTTAGTGCATTTAATCACACATATCTAGAATTTTTCTGTGCCCCTGTTTATATCTCCACACTAAAAATTTAAGTTTATGATTTATAGAATTAGGGGTAAGATGTATTTTTTAGGACGTAAGATTTATGGTTTAAGATTTAAAATTAGGGTTCATAATTTAATTTTTTAGTATTGAGCATAAAAAGGCACCGAAAAAGGGACAAAGGATTTTTGTCCCACGTATCCATCTCCTCGTACAAAATTTTCAGCATAGTTTCAGAAAATGAGGTTATATATATGTATGTATATATTCTAGATAACATCTAGCCATAACATTATAACAATGTTAAAGACAAACGAAGATCCTCTTTTGTTACTTCAAACAGTTTTATGGTTATCATGCATTTGATTTAATAGGACAAACCGCTTGTGTTTACTTTCATTTTTCAATAATAAGGGACAAAAGGTGAGGAGAAGAATTTATAAACCAAGCTAGATAGGGCCAAGTGTGTGCGGATCAAAGGCACCACATGGCAAAAATCTGAGCTACAAATGTAGAACTTGAGAGTGCACGAAATCAAGCACAGGTGTTGGAGAGTCATATGAAAAATGTTATCCGATGTTGACGTTAGTTCTTGGCTAATACTTTTTCTACCAAGTTAATTTTCAACGCTTAGCTTGCTGCATCTGCACATAGCCCGTGACCCCAGAACGCTCTCTGCCTTCTACCTTTACCAATGCCACTTTTAGAGCAAAACAAAGCTAATTAACTTTACACTTGCTGCTCCTATTGATAATCTCTTGTGATTGCAGTCCTTTATCGGTTACTGGTTATTGATGTGTCAACGATGGTTACTGGTTGCACGAAATGAAAATTTGCAGCTTGTTTGAGTTTATGAAAAATGAAATTTGCCTAAAATGACATTGAATCCTGCAGCATCTGAACCTGAGTAATGCCAGGTGTAGTTTGATTCATCTTATTGTTGACTTCGACTTTTTTTTAATACAATGTCTAAACTTATAAACGACCAGCTTTTTTCACTTTATAATGGAAAGCATGTGATTTCAGAAGCAACATCGCCGGTCTCCATCCCAGTTCATATGTTGGGGTTCTGAATAAAACAACAAAATCTCCTCACCAGCCAGTCACAAAAAGATCAGCTTTTTGTCCTGGTCCGTGTAGTTTCAATTACTATAAGTAAATAGATACTCCCCTTTAGTCAGAGCATCCATACATTGTGTAGGTCAATTTTCCCCTCTTCAATTTATCCCAGCTTGTTTGTTTCCTCTCAGGAAATGGCTACCATAATTCATGAGGGAATGGAGACTGAAATGAATGGGAATGAACCAAACGGTGTTGTTGAAAAGGTTAAGACAAATTGGAAGAGATGCATGATTGAGTTGTCTAGGAAATCGAAAACATTTCCAGGTTGTTTATGGCGAACAATTTGGAAGGCTGGTCGAGAAGACCCTAGAAGGATGATTCATGCTTTCAAAGTTGGGATATCTTTGACACTAGTCTCCCTGTTGTATTTGATTGAGCCCTTGTTCAAAGATTTCGGAACAGGTGCCATTTGGGCTCTCATGACTGTGGTGGTTGTTCTAGAATTCACTGCAGGTTGTGTTTTCTTGTTGAAATTCCTCATGGTCTAATCCTAGTTATTGAATTTGTTACCAGAGATTATCTTTCTTGATAATCAAGCAATATTCAACGTTGTTTCTGTTTTAACAGGAGCAACGTTATGCAAAGGACTCAATAGAGGATTAGGAACAGTCTTAGCAGGGTCATTGGCATTCTTCATTAACTATATTGCAACCAAATCCGGAAGCGTCGTTCGTGCTGTTTTCATAGGAGCTGCTGTGTTTCTGATCGGTAACTCTCTTGACTTCAATGGGAATTCTACTTTTCAACTCCAACCACTTAGGCTTGTTCCTTCTATCTTATTCAACAGGAACCGCAGCTACATATGTGAGGTTCTTTCCCTATATAAAGAAAAACTATGACTATGGTGTTGTTATATTCCTCTTGACCTTCAATTTGATCACCGTGTCAAGCTACCGAGTTGAGAACGTGATAAAGATAGCACATGATCGCTTCTACGCCATATCCATCGGTTGTGCCATTTGTCTTTTCATGAGTCTTGTAGTATTTCCAATTTGGTCAGGTGAAGACCTCCATAACTCCACCATAGGCAAGCTCGAAGGGCTAGCTAAATCTATAGAAGGTACATAAATTTGAGAACAGTGATCAAATTTATTCTTTTCCAATGCTTTTTGTGTTGATAAACGCTAGTCACTAATGTAACTTTTACTGCAAAATGATGCAGCTTGTGTTAATGAGTACTTTAATGATTCCGGGATAAAAGAAAACCAAGAAAAATCAGAAGAAGATCCAATCTACAACGGTTATAGGGCAGTTCTGGATTCCAAATCTATCGACGAAACTCTGGTTAGTTCTTTACATGTTCCATTAATATGCTATCTACATGTTCCATTCACATGCTATCTAACATAACGAGATATTTTGTTTTTTTTGCAGGCATTATATGCAAGTTGGGAGCCAAGGCATTCAAGGCACTGTTACAGATTTCCATGGCAGCAATATGTGAAAGTGGGAGCTGTTCTTCGCCAATTTGGATACACAGTTGTAGCTTTGCACGGATGCTTGCAAACTGAAATCCAGGTAGTCTTCAAACACATCTCGTCTTTCATAGAGAAAAAAATAAACAAATGACATAATTGCAAGTTATGGGAATGGTTTTATTTCATTGTCTCATGTGACTGATGTCCATTATTAATTAAGATATGAGCATTGAATAATTCGTAATACGGTAGTAAATAACAGAACAAATGCTATATAGTTTGTTTTCATTGTATTTTTTAGACCCCAAGATCAGTTCGTGCACGCTTCAAAGATCCCTGCATTCGACTTGCCGGAGAAGTAACCAAAGCACTTATGGAACTTGCCAACAGCATCAGAAGACGTCGCCATTGCTCCCCTGAGATACTCTCCGACCATCTTCATGAAGCCTTGAAAGACCTCAACACTGCCATAAAATCCCAACCAAGGTTATTCCTAGGCTCCAAAAAGAACCAGGCGGCAACCAACATGCTAGCGCTAGCAGCTGCACACGCGGCTCGCTGTAAGCAAGAAAAGGACCACGGCATTTCATTAGCAAGTGTGAAAACAGACTCATCTGCATTTTTGGAATGGAAAAGAAAGAGGGTGGTCAGTGAAAAAGCTAAAGAGAATGAAAGAAAAGCTTTGAGACCACAGTTGAGCAAAATTGCAATAACAAGCTTAGAGTTCTCGGAAGCACTTCCATTTGCAGCTTTTGCGTCTTTGCTGGTCGAGATTGTGGCAAGGCTTGATAATGTGATTGAAGAAGTTGAAGAATTGGGGAGGATAGCTTGCTACAAGGAGTTCGATCCTGATGATGATGAAATTATTGTGACATGCAGAAAACCAGCAGTGGATGTTTCTAAGAATCAGCTGCCATCCCATGCATTTTAAGAGGGACAAACCTTTTTTCTAGATATAAGAAATAACTGGTTTATTATGACATGAAAATGTTAAATAGGGGAAAGAGACAAATGCAGATGAAAGATAAGAATCTGTGTTGTGGAATTTGCGAGGATGTCAGTGAATGAAAGACTAAAATGCAATTTATAAATAATTGTGAACTTTGTCATATATGTTTATGAGCAGGTGGGGAATTAAAATGCTGCTACAAGGCTACTGTTGATGTGATTTCAAGGGACCATGCGTGATGATTGGATACACAAACAAGTTTGGTGCATTTAATTAACCCTGAATGGTATAGGAGCACAGATGATTACTGTGACACATTCCAAGCGTTCCTCTTTTACTGTGACACATTCACCCGTTGCCAAATTATTTGGCCTTGCATTACACCTCATAGTTTTTTTTTTCTCTTTCCAGAACTGTTTATTTAGCATTTTGTTGAAGATTCACAAGTATGGACATTCCTATAGATGTTACAAGACATTATAAAATTTCAGCACTTTGAAATGGAATAATACAAAATGGATCACTTCCATTAAAATAGCTTATTTCAACCACCAGGGAGTCATTTTTGTACAGAAAAAAACATAAAACAGAAACTTTGCTGCTTTCATTGCAGCCCCAATACTGAATATAACAAAGATGCAGCAATAATAATGAACCTGATAGCAAACTAGGGTTTGTTCTTTCTACTTATTACTGCTCCAAGAACCAACCACAACAAAAAAATAAGTTTTTACCGGCATTTTTTTAGACCTATAGTGGCGTTTTTAAGCGCCGCTAAAAACCCTCCCGGCGCTAGAAAGAGCGCCGCAAGAAGCTCCGGTAAATCAAACGCCGCAATAGTTAGCGGCTTTTGTGAACAGAAAACGCTGCAAAAGATCAGGTTATATAGCGGCGTTTGTTACTCCAAACGCCACTAAATACATTATCCTTAGTGGCGTTTGTTCCACTAAACGGATTAGACCCGAGTGACAAATGTCACATTATTTCACTGAAGTGAACCCAACAATACGGACCAAAATACGGGTAATTTAAAACTTTACCAATCATAAACAAAATCTAGATGCATCATGTTGTCCTATAACATAGGATCAACCAACGTATCAAATTTCATTAAAAACGAATATTCATAACGTGCTCAATTGTACTAATACCAAATCAGGGACCAAAGCACATGGCAGAAATTGATACGGAATATGAAATTGAGTTAACATATATGCAATTCAACACTAAACATTCTTGCATGGCAAAACTGAGCTCAAACGGAACATAGTGTCGACAGAATGCTGCTTGGTAAAAGGTTAAGGATTCAGTGTAATATGGTAGTAAAATAATGTTAAGAATATATTTTTTGCGTGCAAGTATACACTGTCAGCAAGTAATACAGTACTTAATTGAATATTGCATCCACATAAATTGTCTAGAAATTAATTACCACGATTAATACTTGTGAACTGAAAAATAAAGGCGGTGATAATTGATTAAGAGAACGAGTAAAATAAAAAATTTAAAAAATAAAAATAATAAAGAAACTGAAGTAAAGATTCAGATAGATTGAAAAACAACTAGTGTAGTGGTGATTGGAAGGCTTGACAAAGGATGTTTGGATTTCACGCTAGTAAAGGTAGCAACTAGTAACACTAAACTCTGGTTTTAATGGCGAGCAGATTTTTAAATTAGTATTGCCTCTGTCGATGGCGATACCCAAAGTTAATTACTTTTAACACACCTATGTCTATAGCGAGTTTTCAAACAATTAGCTTGGTGAAGATTTAATCTTTACTCTTAAGGGGTAAAATCATTTTAGGTGTAAATTCATCAACTTGAATATCATTTGTCGAAGTTTCTCTCCTTAGACTACAACAAAATAAGTCTTTAGCGGCATTTTTAACCCTATAACGACATTTTTTAGCGCTGCTAAAAACTCTCTCCCAGCGTTAAAAAAACGACGCAAGAAGTGCTGCTAAAATCAACGCCGCAATAGTTGCGGCGTTTGTGTAGAGAAAAAGCCGCAATATGTCAAGATATATAGCGGCGTTTGATTATCAGAACACCGCTAAAAGTTATGGGTTATAGAGGCGCTTGTGAAGAAACGTCGCGAAAAACATGTTCTGTGGTGCATTTGTGGACACAAGCGCCGCAAAAAATCTATTCTTTAGTGACGTTTTTATTTATAAACGCCGTGAATAACACATTGTTTTCACACACAAAAAAAAAACTCAAATTAAAAGCATACTATATTATCAATAATCTAAAATGCATTAGTCACTATTCAAAAGAAATAGCTGAAGCACATATTCAAATCTACAAATCAACCTATACATATAGATTCTTTGTTCTTAATTACTAAGAAAAAAGAACTAAAGTTGTAAAACTTGCTCAGCCAATGTAAGGCTCCTTTGGCTTGAACTTGTTAACCACAACACCTTCTTCATTTTTCTTGGATTCCTTCACAACTTTTGCAGGAGCTTCAGTTGCAACCTGGGATCGAACCGAAACCACTCTCCCTCCACTCGACACATCCCTGTAGTAAACTGAAACCTAAACAAGCAAGCAAAAGAAATAGCTCACCAACTATTATTAGCAAAATTCTTAAAACTATAAATCATTTTTAGCTCTAATAACTCAATAATTAAAAAAATAGAATAGTAATAACCAATATATAAGAGCATAATATTTTTACAAAATGCCACATCAAACCTGCATCATCAATGTCATTAAAAACTAAAAAAAATACTAGAAAAAGATAATTAAAAAAGAAACATCTCAGCTCATTCATTACCTAGGATTTCGGCATAAATAAATATACAATAAGATTTTGAACTTACTTCAGTAGATGTAAGAAACTTAAAATGAAATAATAAAGGCAATACTGACATAAAATCTAACCCCACAGCATCAGCATGACAATAAAATCTGACCCTAAGCATGGACTATATCATCCATCAATAGTTGAATGAAAGACCCCAAGAAGACCTGATGTTGATCTATTCAACCATTGGGGGAAATAATCTTTGGCAGGAACCAAAACAACCCAATCTAAATCTACCGCTTTCCTTTTCAATCTAATAACTCCCCACTTCCCCTTCACTAACAATTCATAAATCCTCCTAAAAACTGGTCACGTCTGTTCGCCATTACATGCTAATTTGCTCTTTCATTGCCATTCATCCCCCCCCCCCCCCCCCCACTCATATTAACTCAAACAATGCCAAGGCCATCTTATTGGGAAATAAAATGTATTTGGAGGCACAAGTGTCAAAAATCAAAACTAACTTCATGGTCTTCTATTTTCCTGATTTTCTCAAATTTCTAGAAAATCTATTCGTTACATCATATTTCTTCGCTCGAGAAACATCACTTCTACAAAAACTTATTTTATCCTCAAACTCTTTGTTTTATATCACAACTCTGGATTTTGTAACAAATCAAAACTTCTCCAACTTTCTTTGGAACCAATTTTGCATGTTTATACGGCATAAACTGCATGAGCATAAGCTGCAATTCGACTATAAACATCTATCAAATGCCAAACCCACGATAAGAAGTTCAATGCTATCTGGTGTATCAAATCATGTGACAAAATTCAACCATTTTTTTTAATTTATAGCTTCAAAGAATAGAACCTGTGGCTGCAAGTGCCCATGCTCACACATAGTAACAACATCAGCCCAGCTACTGATGCTTCAGTAGATGGAAACTTCTAAAAAAATAGAACAAAACTAATAAACAAATTTACACATCTTGGCAAGAAACAACAGTGTCAGGAGCAACCAAATGCAATTTTCTTTAAGAATATGGAAGACAAATGTTGCTAAAATGAAATAATAAAGGCAAGACAATTAAACTTCAGGATTTAAATAAAATGGCGAGGATTGCAAATTAAAAGTGAAAAAAAAAACAATTTGCCAACCTGCCCAATATATAAGCCACTTTTGCTGCTCACTTTCATTGTTTCTCTCAATTGCCTTAAATGTAGAGTATACAGATAAAACTACTCACACAGAACAGCTGCAACATAGACAAAGACACAAAGCGAGAAAGAGATTAGATCGATCAACACATTGTGATTTTAGTTGATGCATGAGTAATCGACTTTTATATTCAGCATTTAATCACATCTTGATGAAAAAAGTCAGAAAACATATCAAACTCGACACCAAGAGACATGCATTAGATTGAATAACACGCCATGTTGCACGAGTAACAATGTTGGAACCATGAGGCCAAATGAGCAACCGTAAACCTACTCAAAGGCATCAGATGGCATTACAATGATCCCTTGCAATATCCTCAAGTGGCTTTCATCATCTTCATTTCCACTACCCCATTTCCATCCACCTGCGTATTCGAGCTTATATTTCTTACTCGAATTTCTCAAACAAGCTTTATCATTCATAAAAATAAATAAAACCGACATAAAAAATCTTTGGACACAAATTCCACCATTTCAAACTTTTTTTCTTTCATTATTGATCATATTAAAAACTTAAACAGACATAAATATGAGATCAATGCATTTTAAAACACGACAAAACTGAATCAGGTTTGTAGCAATAGTAAGGTAACATGAAAAGGCTGGGTGCTCCACTCTAGTCACATCTATTAGATGCAAAAGTTGTCACTGTGATTAAAGTGTAAAATATTAAACATAGATTATGTGTATCAAACTAATTTGAACGCCAAATGATTCAATGTTAAACCTTCCTTTGTTCCTACCACGGTTGCAACTATGGCTAAATGGTCAAATTTCTTTGGATTGTTATCAAGATAGCATGAGAACCTCGACTTAGATCATATATACGAAAGTAGAGTTTTCATGTAAACTGAACAGAAAAAAATAGCTTTAAATGCAATAGCAGTATATATAGAAGAATATTTGTGCAATCATAAAATAATTAGAGTAGGGTTAGGTAAAGTAAGTAAAAGAAAGAACCTACAAGTGGATGTTGCGGAAGTGCTCCTGGGCGTCAGTGATGGAGAAAACAAGGTGTCGTTTGGAGCAAATTTCTCTTCGCTGAAGCTTCTTGACGCTATTAACAAAGCCTTCCGTTCTCCTTCTCGTCTTCGATGCGACTATTCTCCATCCACTGCAAGGCCTTGGGCTCACCGCTAGTCTTCGCCCACCATCCAAAACTTTTTTGATTTTCACCTTTGAATCTAACAGAGGACCTCACAAACCCTAACTCCAGAAATACCCAATAGCCGCTGGCGGTGGCGGTTGCGTTGTGACTTCAGCTCCCATCAAATAACAACGCTTCTATTCCTAAACTCTTCAGTTCTAGGGCTTGCTTAGCAATACGATGCTGCTCAAACAATTATCTAGCTACAAGAATATTGTCGACTCCCTAGCAGAAAGAGAGATGAAATTAGGTTAAAGGACTTCCGTTAGTGGGTTTAAAATATCAAAAGCTACCACAATACGAGATTTCACAGCGTTTCTCTCTAGAAACGCCATTAAAGAACTGTGCAATTGTGTCGGTGCTGTCCGTTAGATGTATAAAATTAGCGGTATTTACTTTAAAAATGTCGCTAAAAGTGTGGCTAAAAATATGTTTTGTTGTATTGTTAGTATTTGACAATTAATTCTTATTTTGTAAGTCTGTTAAGATATTAGAGGATAATGAACATTAATATATAAAATTTAAACACATCTGAAATAAACAATAATGCCAAAACGTGTAATTATTAAAAATTGAAAATACTAAAAGTTCATCGCAAACACCCCTAGTCAATGTAAAAGATAAGTTCATGGCTGGAGAAACCAACAACAAATCATCATTTTGATTCATCATCACAAAAACAAGAAATAAATTCAAGGGATAAGAAACAAATGAGTTCTTTCGATGTAGCCCTTTAATGGATCTAGAGCTCTCGATCTTAGTCTAGTTGAACCACAATTTGCCCTCTACCTTCGTTCTTCACCACGGTGCAGCTTCCTTGACCAAACTTCTTGGTTCATTGTTGGGCTTCCTTTAAATAGGCACTCGTGGAAACCCTAGATTGAGTTTGATTTTGAAAGTTTGTTACGCATAAGAGAGGTGTGTCATCTTCTTATCCTCTTTTGGATTTGAGATGATCCAGTTCTAACTAGGGCTAACGTCATCGTCCTTCATTCTTTTATCAACTGAGCTTGGCAATTCGTGTTCTACTTTTGCTAACGGTGTTCGGCATTTTTCTTCTGGTCGTCTTGCTTTCTGCTCGACTCCTATCTAGCTTTTGCCAATGCTATCCTGCTCCTAACCAGCCTATTATAACAAGAAAATATACATTCATTCTGGTAAAAGGAACGTTCCACAACTCCTTAATAGAAATGCATGATTCTACTAGCTAAATGCACAAATATGTACTCAAAGTCAAGCAAAAGCGTAGCAATATGTTTGTTTGTGTGTTTATGTGTGTGTGTGTGAAAAATAGTTCTTTTGAGGAGTTATCACACCCCCAAATGCTTACCCTCAAGTAATGCAACTAAAATTAAGAAAAAAAATAAAACGAGTACTTCGGCAAAATTTTCCTAATTTACAACACATTCTAGCAAGCATAATCTGGCCCTAGTTCTTGTAATCACTAATTTTGTTTGGGGTATTAACCCATTTTTTACATTTCGTTAATTTATGTAATAAAGGGCTTTCTATCTATTTGATATCATATATGTGTATTATCATTATGTTGTTATCCAATAGAAAAAACCCCTAAACACTACTAATATAGTATGTCATCTTTTTGTCTTTTTGCTATCTTAATATTATCCTTATTATTATTATTATTATTATTATTATTATTATTATTATTATTATTATTATTATTATTATTATTATTATTATTATTATTATTACCTTACCACTGTATTATCTTGTTATCATATGCTATATTATTATTATTATTATTATTATTATTATTATTATTATTATTATTATTATTATTATTATTATTATTATTATTATTATTTAGTATTGGCCTTATTATTACTAATATAAAATAAGTCTGTAAACCCTAAAAAATTAATTAATCAGAAGACCTGAAAAAGTACAATAAATATCAGCCCATTCAAAAACAAAACATTACAATATATATAACGACCCATATACATATAAATAAAAAGCCCAAGTATCTTATTACAGTTCATTTACAAACAATAAATAATAATACAATAAGAGCCCAAATTTGCCCTAGCCCTAAATGAAAAAACCCTAATCTAATATTTTTATCCTTGCAGCCGCCCTAATCTCATCCCTTGGATCAAGATGGAAACGGATGGCCAAGATTAGGCGCGGGTGACGCTTCAGCTTCTCACTCGTGGCTGCTCGAATACCCCATGCGCGAGTGGTTACCACACACCAACTCTCTAGATCCTTTCGGCGATTGGGTGCCAGCCATGTGGCTTTAAAGGTGCGGATCTGAATCGTTCGTTCGCGATTCATCCCAACCATTGATCTGATCTCCACCAACAACCCAGATTCTGCCACCTCGTGCTCTCACTGGTCCCCTCCTCCACACAGGCGATTATCGCATGTGAAACAAAAAGGCAAGGAGGGTTAATTCAGGTTTTCAGCAGCACATGCCAACAAAAACGAAAAAACAGGGATGCAATACATGAATACAAACAAGATGCAATCGAACCAATAGGGAAATTGTAACCATTTTCTCTTTTAATCAAATATGTAATTTTCGGCTATAAAAGCCCGAGCCAAACAATGTAACCCCTAAGAAATATTGGGTGAAAATCAGATTCACATCAATACAAAGAGAATAGAACATTTAGAGGTATATTTCATCTTAATTTCGCATTTCGAAGCATAAAAAAGGGAGGGGAGTTAAGGTTTTTTTTTCCTTTTTTACCTCCGGCGTTTGGCCTTCTTCGTGTGCCGGTTCGCATACATTCGCCGTTGATAAGTCTTGCATGGTGAAACACTAGGGTGCTGAACGAAAGGAGTTTAGGGTTTTCAAAAAGCACAAGAGTCTCGGTTTTTGAAAGAGAAGAAAGAAGGAGTTTGCTTTGGTTTCGTTTCAGAATAGGCTTTCAAAAAAGAAGATTTTTCGGTTCCATTTTTACAAAAAAAAGGGGGATGCGAAAGATTTTAGGTTTCCGGCGCCGGCTAACGGCGTTGAAGCTCTCTGATTTTTAGAAAAAAGAAAGGGTAAGGGGGTTGAGAGTTAGAGTTTGCAAAAGGGGCTAAAATGATTTTGAATGAAGTTTTATAGAGTTTTGACGTTTTAAAATTGGTTTATTTGCGTTTTAAATCCCTCTGTGTTTTTATAATACTGTCGCCGATCCTTATGCGTTTTGAAATTACATTCGTGGTCCCTAGAGTTTTTTTATGTTTTTAATTTCGTCCGTAAAATCTGGGTCGTTACACGAAAAATTTGGGTGTAACAACATTAAATCAAGTATAATTTTAAGTGTACTTAAAATCTTGGTCTCCCAGAAATATTAATCGAATTAAGATTAATACGTTAAAACATAATTTTTTGAATTCTAATTAATATTGTGATTTTAATCGGATTATGAATGCTTCAATATTTATTAGTTAGTGATGTAAATATTTTATTAGAGTTAAATACGTTAAATTTATGAAATAGTAATTTTATTTTTTACATTGAATTACTTGCCAAGAAAAAGTAGAGAAAAAAAAGACATGTGAATATCAAATGGGTAATTATTTGATGCATTGTCAATATTTTTTTTTGCATAAACAAGCTTCTAAAGATGCCACATGTCACTTTTAGGGGTCTCAAACCATAACACCTAAATTCTAACATTAAACTCTAAACTTTAAACAATAAAATATATTCTCAAACCTTAAAACCTAATCACATATGGTAAAACCCTAACAATAAACTCTAAACCCTAAAAACTAAACACTAGTAGAAAATAAGTTCTACACCGCTAGTGCATAGAATATCTCAAGAATTTCGCTATTTTGATTTTTCCAATCCTTTTCGATTCTTTTTTCGTCTTAGCTTCTGCCTTTATGAATGAAAACAAAAGACAAATGAAAGGAGTCTCCCATTATGAATGATATGGATTTCATTTCTATTTCGAATTCGAAGATAATTTGAATTTTTTAGTCTAAAAAAAGACATAGCTCGCTTCTTTTTAGGTGTGAAGTAGTGTCAAACCAAAATACCCAACAAACAAATCAAACAAAATAAAAAAATGAAAATAAAAAATATATAAAAATAACAAGATAAAAAAATATAGGCCTTATTTGGTAAAGAGAGGTTTGGGCAAAAATTAGAGGTTTGAGGCATAATTAGAGGTTTGACCAGTCAAATCCGCTAATATTGTTGTTTGGTAAATAGCGGATTGAGGTGAAACCACTAATTTTGAAAAAGCTCATAATAGGAGATTTTTGAGATTATAGTTTTGATATTAGAGTTGTAAAGACTCTTTTACCCTTACTAGTTACCAAAAATCTCAAAATAACCTAAATTAAATATTTTCTCACCCTATTTATAAGCTAATCCTATTTACTTTTTTTATTATCACATATTTATATGTGTATTTAAATTTATTAATTAATTAAATTATATTAAAATAATTACATAAATAATAAATTAATATATAAATCATTTGAACACGTTTAGAAAAGTTATATTAAAAATAATTTTATAGATCTAACTAATAATAATTAGATACAAAGTATTGATAACTAATAAACTATTCAAACAAGTATTGAATATAATCATGTCCTTATATGTCATTTTGCTTGTTTAAGTAATCTAACAGCTATCAGCTATTAGTTAATTTTACCAAACACTTTTATACAATCAGCTAATACAATCCGCTAGTCAAATCAGCTAATGCAATAACTATCAGCTAATGTAATCCGCTATCAGCTATCAGCTATCAGCTATACGTTAATTGCCAAACAGGGCCATAATATATATAATAATAACAATATATATAATATAATAATAATGATATATCTAAAATAGATATAATATCGAAATCAATTGAATAGCTTCCATTGAGTTTATGCACCTATCATTTTCTTTATTATTATTATTATTCTTGCTTGCTTAACTTTTGTTTATGTTTATTTTCGTAAAATAATAAAAAATTATTTGGCCTTGAATAAGGGTATTTAGGGAAAAAAGAACTTGGTTTTTTTAGTCCATCTAAAATAAAATAGAAGATCATATGAAAAATGTAATTGATTCTTTCGATTCTTTAGGTCACTGGCCATCCGCCGGGAGTTTTAGGGTTAATTGAAAGATTTTTTATTCTCTCAAACTCTCATTTTGTTTATACTTTTTTATTATAGGAATTAGGTATTCAACTCCAAGGACGAATCGAACAATAAATCTTTATTAGATTCACCTCCTAATTTTTATGTAAAAAATGAATTTTTTATCCAGGGATAAAAAAAAAAGTTTTCATACCAAATTATTCAATTAATAAATTTTAACATAAATTAAAAAAAAAACTGTCGTACTTACTGGTTGTTTAAGTCTTAAAGAACAAAGCAAGAAATCGGTTGTACTTCGTTAAACCCAATGTCGAGGTAGGTAAGTAAAACCAAACCGTCGTTGGAGACTTGGAGCAATGCGGTCGTTACGTTAACGCGCACGGTACGAGCGTGGGGCCTGCGTCAGATATTGACGTTAGAATATCGAAGTCCGGGCCCTGTTTCTGAATACTCCATTTTCTCACAAAAATACGAGTGACCTTCCAAACCTTTTCTCACCCCTTCTTCTTTCGCAAATCACCAAATTGCCATTGTGTTTTCATCATCCGCAATTCATTATGTTATATTTGAGCACGGCCGAGCAATGAATTTATTTAACGGGTGTAATTTTATTAAACGATATTTAAGAGGAGCTAATTATTTATAAAGAGTGTTAATTTATTTACAAAGGGTGTTAATTATATATGTTTCTTATTTTTATATACAAATTATATAAAAAATATATTTTTTTTAAAAAAATTGAGGTGTCAATAAACACCTTAATAGTGGGTGTGGCTCCACCCATGTATTTAAGGGTTCTTTTATATTATGACTCGTCATGGGTGCTCTCACTAAAAGATTAATGGTTGGTCATGAAAAGTAATTTATTCCTATGGGTAAGAATCAAAACCTTGACCTCATGGTTAAAGAATGAGACATGTAAACTGTAACACCCTCGACCCGACCTAGCCGATAGACCGAAACGAACGAGTCACACGAGGAATATTGAAGTAAACCGGGAAGGTTTACCTCAATAAACAATCCTATTTTTTTCTTTTTATCTTCTCTAGATACAAATTAGGTTCCTATGTGATCAACGAACAACGGATTAAACAACTACTCGAACGCTCCTCGATGCCACCAAATGTAACCCCCTCGACCCGGCCTAGCCGATAGACCGAACCGAACGGGTCACATGGAGAATATTGAAGTAAACCGGGAAGGTTTACCTCAATAAACAACCCTACTTTTTATCTTCTCTAGATGCAAATTAGGTTCCTATGTGATCAACGAACAACGAATTAAACAACAACTCGAACGATCCTCGATTATTACCGAAATTCAGATTTAAGGACCACTTTGTAAACTTAAAAAAATTGCAAGGGTTATTCACAAATTTGGTTTATCAATCTTTAATTAAACTCATTTCATACATCTCTATATAAACCCAGCTCAAATGAACCACTAAAGCACATTTAATTGCATCTATGAAAACAGGGACTAAAACGTAAAAATTCAAAACGTTCAAAGAGGTCATCCAACTAATTTAACTAACAGCGTATCGGTACCCTTAGGGAGGGTATCGATACGCCCCCGATGATCAGCCACCAAAACCCAGCAATACAAGAACTGCATCGGTACGCTTGGTCACTGTACCGATACACCCTCGTCCAGAGACTAAAGAGGGTCTCGATACGCCCCCGTGTATCGGTACGCCCCACTATTTCATGAAGGCCATATCGATACACTACAGAGTGTACCAATACTCTGCAGCCTGCACTTGCCCAAAATACAGCTTTAACATTCTTAAAACCAACTAAAATCATTCAAAAAAGCAATTATTCAAACATACGACACAAATACATCTCAACCAATCAAGAACACATGGCAGGAACATCATCAAAGCAACACTATCAACAACATTGAGTTCTACATGCATGCTTCCGATGAAAATCAAGCATCAAAAGGTCAATTCTCAAATCCAAACATAAACCAACATTTAAAGGCCATTTACAAATTAAAATATGCATATCAAACTTGTACCAAACCAGAAAATACCAAAACAACTAACATTCATAGCATTGGACACCCCCATTGCCTTTATTACACTAGTCCAAAAATGAAGACATGCATTCAAAGAAGTCTCTTGAAAATCCTTGGAAAGTTGTTGCCTCCAATCACTTAATTATCTGCATTGATGAGCAAAAGAGAGCATAAGCATACAAGATTAGTGAGGAATGCTCAAAACCATTTTCACTCTGTTAAAAAACATCATGCCTTCTTTGAAAATCCATACATTTCATCATTAAAATCAGCATGCTAAACACCATGCAACAAGTATCACAAACTTCACAGCAATTAAACCATTGGTAAACAAAAATCAAGCCTTCCATGCATACTCACCAATATGCTAAGCTTAAGGTAAAACACGCATTTTCCACAATATGCATCATCAATATTTCCATAACATTTCAATCCATTATATTGGCTTACAAGTGATTAACAACAATTTCATTTCTCAAAAAGCATATCGGATACACAGATTACCAAGTGTTGTCCCAGACACTTCATATACTTTATCGGCATCTCAAGGCTCACACACGGGAGCAACCCTCCACTGTTGTGACGCCCGTGGTGGAGTATTTGGTACAATTACAACCCCTGAACACCACTCATCGGTAGATGTATAGCCCACTAACGAGAGACGGGACACAAACAAGGTTCGCACCTAGGAGCTACCCTCTACCGTTGCAACCTTAAACATTCCTCAATCGTTAGGGTACTTGGATGGAGTTTTCAATACAATCACAACCCCTCAACATCCAAGGCGACTTGTTTAAAGTGCACTCAATCCTATAGCCAGCTAACTATATCCGATTTCATTTACAAAAAACTTTACACAACATCACTTGCCAATAAAATCCACATTTTATGCATACCTCACTGTTTTTCCAAAGCATTCATAATAAGCCATATCTCAAGCATTGAACCATGCTTCAAAAACTCATGCATAAACACTTGCATACAAGGATCGCTTACCTAGTGCATCCTTATACCATATGGCATCATCAACCACATTTTATAAACTCAAAACATGCTTTAAAAAGTAGGTTAAAATAATTAAAACAAGTGCATCCAAAAGATCATAATAGCACAATCCGAGGGAGAAAATCACTTTACTTACTTCCAAACTTAGTAAAGCGTTTCAAGCTTTCACTAAGTTCCCAAAACCTCTTTTATGAAGTTTCAAAGCTGGAAATCTCATTTCCACTCACCGACTTGCGAAACTACACTCGCCGTGTGAAACTGATATTTTAATTTTGATATAACTAAAGAACCTAAGGACTAAATTGAAAATGTGAAAACAAATTTTTAAGTCCTCAAACCTCTTTATATGTTTTAAGCAATATGCCTAAGTTAAAAACTAAATTTATCAAATGTTTTCTAAGTGTTCTTAAAGCCAAAACAGTGATTTTCGAGTCACCGTTTCGAAAACGGCCTTAGGCGTTTCGAAACAGTTTTGAAACTGTGAGTTCATGTTTCGAAACGGGTATCGAAACGATTTCAACATTGCCAACCCGTGTTCCGAAACAAGTTTCGAAACGACTTAAGAACATTGAGACACCGTATTGAAACGACATCCAGCGTTTCGAAACGACTTTAAAACTGATTTGAAAAATATGACCGTTGAATGTTTTTAACTGATTTTAAACAAGTCGTTAAGGCGTATCGAAACGATCTCAAGCCGTTTCGATACGGTCCTTGACAATGGCAAAATGTTTCGAAACGAGTTTCGAATCGGCTCTTATCGTATCGAAACATTTCTAACAGTTTCGATATGGGCTCTTTAATGCACCCCAACGGCTCTTTCTATTTTGGTCTGTTTCGAAACGGTTGGTTGCAGACTGCATTTATGGAGGGAAGATTACACCCCCAACGGCTCTATTGATGAATGCTACAACCACAACGGCTAGAATTCAATGAGAAGGTATAAAAGGGACCTCTAAAAGCCTCAGCAACAACTATTGGTCCTAAAGCAAACATCCAAACATCAAATCCAAGCATTTGTGCCTAAATCCCATTATTGTCTTGTAACCCCAATTGTATTTTTCATTCTTATCATCTCAATTGGGTTGAGTGCTTGTAATTGGGCTATATTGTGTATTGAGAGATACTTGTTTTTAGCCAACAACTTCTTTGTTTCAATTGTGTGAGGATTGGGTCAAATTTTGGGTAGAAAATTTGACCGAAAATTGTAAGGGTTACCTCCTTAGCCTAGAAAAAGGGAAGAGCAATTAGTGGAATTGTTGCAAATCCTTAGTGAAGCTAAGGTAGTGGATGTAGAGTTCATTTGGAACTTGGACCACTCTAAAATTCCTTGTCTACCATTTTTTATTTGCAAATTCCACCACCAAGAGCTTTAAAAATCCAATTCACCCCCTATTGGTTTATTTCGATCATTCGATTCACTCAACAATTGGTATCAGAGCCTACCTCTTTGAGGATTAACAACCACAAGAGGAGTTCCTAGGAAGAGTGTGATCATCCAAAAATCAAGAGATGACATCTACCTCCGGTTCGAGCATGTATGAGTCTCAATCCACTACAAAACCACCTTTCTTCAATGGTGACAACTATCCGTTTTGGAAGAATCGGATGAGCCTCTTCATCAAGTCCAACGATTACTTGGTTTGAGATGTTATTGAAGATGGCTCCTACATTCCATTGAAGCAAGATAGTGATGGGAAGATGGTTTTGAAGAAGAAGATGGAGATGAGTGAAGAAGAGAGGAAGAAGATCCAAATAAACGACAAAGCTCTTCACATGTTCTTTTGTTCTTTCGGTCCAGACATCTACTCCAAAGTCTCATCCATTGAGAGTGCCAAAGAAGTGTGGGATACTCTTGAGACCACCTATGAGGGAACCAACGATGTCAAGGAAACTAAGATTGGAATTCTCAATCTTAGTTATGAGAATTTCAAGATGGAGCCCGATGAGACGGTGTCCAAGATGTTTGATCGCTTCTCAACCATAGTCAATGGGCTTAAAGGATTTGGAGAGACTATACCGGAAGACAAGCTTGTCCGAAAGCTACTCTACTCACTTCCCGAATCTTGGGATGGGAAGAGAACCGCCATCATAGAAGCCAAAAACTTGAAGACTTTAAAACTTGATGAGCTAATGGGTTCTCTCCTTACTCATGAGATTATGAAGCAAGGAAGGGAAGAAGAGAAGAAGAAGAAAGAGAAAAGAGTAGAGAAGCTAGAGGTGGAAAAGAAGAAGAAGATGGGAATAGCTCTCAAAGCTTCAATACTTGAGGAGAGCTCTTCTAGTGAGGAGGATGAGCTAGAAGAATTGGCTATGATAGCCAAACGATTCTCACGCTTCATAAGGTCCAACCAGGGAAGAAAAATTCAAAGAAAGATGGACTTCAAAGGTAAAAACAAAGAAGAAGCAAGGGATCAAATCATTTGCTTCGAGTGCAATAAACCCGACCACATACGTTCGGAGTGCCCTCAACTCAAGAAGAAGGGCTTTGAGAAGAAGAAGAAGCTCAAAGCCAAGCTTGCTACTTGGAGTGATGAGGAGTCATCCGAGGATGATGAACAAGAAGTGACCAACCTTTGCCTCATGGCACTTGAGGAAGATTCCTCCATGGTAACCTCTAACTCATCATCTTTAGATTTTATATATGATGAATTAAATGATGCATATGATGAGTTGCAAGAGGTCTATGATGAATTAGTTGAGAAATACAAGGAGTCGGTCATTAGGAATAAGAAAATTATTTCGGAATTAAATGATAAAAATGACTCACTTTCTCAAGCTAATTTAAAATTTGAGAAAAAGATTTTAGGGTTGAAAGATGAACTAAAATTCTTCCAAGATGAAAATGTTGACCTTAATAATCTTCTTTCTCAATGTAATAGTGAACACCAAAAGGTGTTAGATGAGCTTAACAAGCTCAAAGAGTCTTTTAAAAATGTTGGTAGTGTGAAGCATGAAATAGGTGAATCTTCAAAAATAAACCAACCTAGGAAAAAGACTAATAACTACAAACAAAATAGCTTTCCTAGACAAAGTAGAACTAAAAGGATTAGAAGTGTTTGTGTTCCTAAGGAACTTGTAAAATCTAATAACATTGTTGCTATGTCATCTTGGATTCCTTAGGGAACCAAGTTATTGAGAGCTAACACTCATGGACCCAAAATGATTTGGGTACCAAAAACAAAAGTTTAATATCTTTGTTTGTAGGGGGAGCATTGCTACAAGGCCAAAGCACAAAGTCAAAACTCATGGTACCTTGATAGTGGATGCTCGAGGCATATGACCGGAGACAAGAGTAGATTCATGGATCTAAAGCCAAAAAGTGGAGGAGTGGTGACATTTGGTGACAACTCCAAAGGCCACATTAAAGGTATTAGCTCCATAGGTAATCACTCTACTATTCTTATTGAAAATGTCTTGTATGTCGATGGTCTTAAACATAATTTCTTGAGCATAAGTCAATTGTGTGATAAAAGATTTAATGTTTTATTTGATAAAAATGGGTGCAAAATTGTTGACATTAAATCTAATAATATTATGCTCATAGGTCATCGCATAGGTAACATTTACATGGTGCATCTAGATGGCATGCATACATCTCATGCATGTTTAGTAGCTCAAAATGAAAATGATGCATGGTTGTGGCATAGGAAACTAGGACATGCTAGCATTAGTGTTTTAGAAAAACTAGTTTCCCTTTATCTAGTTAGAGGTTTACCCAAGATTAAGTTCTCAAACGATAAAATTTGTGATGCATGCTCTAAGGGTAAACAACATAAGTCTTCCTTTAAATCCATTAATGATGTTTCTACAAGTAGGTGTTTACAACTTATCCATATGGATTTATTTGGGCCAATTAGGACTATGAGCTTGAGTGGTAAATCTTATGCATTTGTTCTTGTTGATGATTTTTCTAGATTTACTTGGGTTCTATTTTTAAGTACTAAAGATGAGGCTTTAGAAAAATTCATCACATTTTTAAAACTAACCCAAAATGATCTTGAACTTATAATTTCTCATATTAGAAGTGATCATGGAACCGAGTTTCAAAATTTAGGGTATGAAGAATTTTTGAATGAAAATGGTATTAGCCACAATTTTTTGGCTCCTCGAACTCCTCAACAAAATGGGGTAGTTGAGAGGAAATATAGAACTTTACAAGAAATGGCTAGAACCATGCTTTGTGAAAACAATTTACCTAAATATTTTTGGGCGGAAGCCACAAACACTGCTTGCTACATTGTAAACCGAGTAATGATTAGGCAATTTTTAAAGAAAACACATTATGAGATTTTAAAATCTAAAAAACCTAACATTAGCTATTTTCATCCATTTGGTTGCAAGTGTTTTATTTTAAATAATGGAAAAGACAACTTAGGTAAATTTGATGCAAAAAGTGATGAAGTTATTTTCATAGGATACTCTTTAACCTCTAAAGCCTATCGTGTATTTAACAAAAGAACTTTAGTAGTAGAAGAATCTATACATGTTGTATTCGATGATAACCTCCTTCCAAGGAAGGATTCTTGTGATAATGATGATGTAGGAATCATAAATGCCTTTGATGGAGGACAAACTTCAAAGGAGGATGAGATTCCAACAAAAGAAGAGGACACACAAGATCCACCTCTTGAAGCCTTGAAGGATTTGGCTCTTGAGGAAAAGGAAGTGAGCTACCCAAGGGAGTTCAACTATGTCAAAGATGGTGAAATCTTGGGTGATCCATCCAAGGGGGTAACCACTCGATCTTCTCTTAGACAAATGAATCATGTTGCATTTATCTGATGCATAGAGCCTAAGAATATAAAAGAAGCATTGAAAGATGATTTTTGGATTATGGCTATGCAAGAAGAGTTAAATCAATTTGAGAGAAGTAATGTTTGGACATTAGATGATAGGCCTAGTAATCAATCTACCATAGAAACTAAATGGGTCTTTAGGAACAAACTAGATGAGAGTGGTAACATTATGAGAAATAAAGCTAGACTAGTAGCACAAGGTTACACTCAAGAAGAGGGATTAGATTTTGATGAAACCTATGCACCCATAGCTAGAATGGAAGCCATTAGGATGTTGCTTGCATATGGATGTTAAAAGCACATTTTTAAATGGCTTTATAATTGAGGAAGTGTATGTTGAACAACCACCGGGTTTTGAAGACTCAAAATTTCCAAATCATGTTTTCAAACTCACTAAAGCTCTTTATGGTTTAAAACAAGCTCCTAGAGCTTGGTATGAAAGACTTTCAAACTTTTTAATTGAAAAAGGTTTTGAAAAAGGCAAGGTGGACACTACACTTTTTATAAAAAGGTATAAAAATGACATTTTAGTAGTACAAATTTATGTTGATGATATAATTTTTGGTTCTACTAACGAATGTCATTGCAAAGAGTTTGCTAAGCTAATGCAAGGTGAATTCGAGATGAGCATGATGAGCGAGCTCTTATTCTTTTTGGGACTCCAAATCAAGCAAAAGAAGGATTGAACCTTCATCAATCAAGCAAAGTACATAAATGATATGCTCAAGAAGTTTGGCTTGGAGAATGCAAAGCCTCAAGCCACACCTATGAGCTCATCTACAAAGCTTGACAAAGATGAAGGAGGTAAGTGTGTTGACTCTAAGCTTTACCGTTCTATGATTGGATCATTGCTTTACCTTACCGCAAGTAGACCAGCTATCTTGTTTATTGTTTGCTTGTGTGCTAGGTTTCAAGCTAGTTCTAGAGAGTCTCGCCTTATAGCCGTTAAGAGAATCTTTAGGTACCTTGGAGATACTCCTTGTTTAGGTCTTTGGTACCCTAGAGACTCCACCTTCAACCTTCATGCTTATTCGTATGCGGATTATGGGGGATGCAAAATCGATAGGAAGAGTACTTCGGGAACTTGTCAATTCCTAGGTAGTATGCTCATATCTTGGTTCTCTAAGAAACAAAATAGTGTAGCCTTATCTACCACCGAAGCCGAGTACATATCCTTAGGGAGTTGTTGTGCTCAAGTCCTTTGGATGAAGCAACAACTCTTAGATTATGGTATTAAAGTTGAAACCATACCCTTTAAGTGTGATAACACTAGTGCCATATGTTTGACAAAAAATCCCATCCAACACTCTAGAACCAAACACATAGAAATAAGGCATCATTTCATTAGAGATCATGTCCTTAAAGAAGATGTTGTTATAGAGTACCTTGACACATTAAATCAATTAGCGGACATATTTACAAAACCTTTAGACAAAGAGCGTTTTTGGTCCCTTAGGAGAGAGTTAGGTCTAACTAGCCTATCTTGACCTTTTAGGACCTATTTTGTGCTTAAAATTGCTTGATCTTGTGAAATGCCATGTTTATGTGTTTTTACTCCTAATTTCATTCATGCCTATAGCTAGGGGAGTTTATGTTTGCATATGTTTTTCCTGCTCATTCATGTCATTCATGCAAGTTAGGTCTTAGAAAATTTCTTTTTTTTGCACTTTTAGAGCCTCATCTGCACTTCCAGGCCCAGGTGTATCGAAACGGGTTCACCTATTTCGATACGGATGCTTTAAAATTCTATCTAAGAGAAGGGTGTTTCGAAACGCCTTCCAAGGGTTTCAAAACGTTTTTGCTACTACCAAAGGGTGTATCGAAACGAGTTTCGATACGAGTCAACAGGGATTCGATACGGTCAAACCTGTATCGAAACGGTCAGCTGGAGTTGAAAAGTTGGTCAACCTTTCGTGCCCATGTTTCGAAATGGTCAAAACCGTTCAGAAACGGGTTAGCGGACTGCTTTGAAGGGGCTTTTAATGTTAAAGTTTAACTTTAATCAAAACTCTCCCAAAACCCTAAAAACTCTAAAATGATTTTTCCTATAAAACCCCTCTAAACCTCATTGTTTTTCACCAAATCTTGAGGGTTTTTTCTCTTAAACACAAGTCTAAGCAAGCATCAACAATCTTGTGCAAGGATTTTCATCTATTCATCCAAAATCCCAATTTAAGGTATATTTTCATATTTTTCTTTTTCCTTCAATTTGTATTCGAATCGTAGGTTAGAAAATTTTAATTTTGTATAGTCTATGTGTTTTGATACTTGGGTTTTTCAAATCTTGTAAAAAAATTTCAAAATCTTCTTTTTTTATTCGAATATATATTTTTTACTCGTATTTTTTACTACTTTTTTAAATAGTTTTTCTCTTAATTTTATTTTGTTTTGTTTTGTATCTTTGTTTTTAAACCTAAGTGGGATTTAACATTGGATTGAATTAAGATCTTCATGTATACACTTCAAATTTGTTTTAAATTGCTTGCTTTATATTTTTAGGATGTCTATGGAGAACGTTAACAAAAAGCGTAAGACGGGTCAAACAAGTGATTCGGGTATTCGTCCTAATCTCACACAGCTATTTCACAAAACTATTCGGACTTCAGAGATGAGGGAGCGTTTCAATTATGTCAAGGAGTTTGAAGTTCGTCGTGAGCGTGTTGTTGACCTCTTGTTTCTTGCCTCCGAGTGCTTTCTCTTTCGTTACCTCCCACGTTTAAGAGAATGGGGATTCCTTGGTCTCTTGAGCATCCCGGACATTTGCTACAAGCACATGGTTCTTCTCTTTTACTCAAATGCCCAATTTATCAATAGTGAAGACAACTCCGAAGTTGTTGGCCTTGAGTCTTCTATCTTGGGAAAGAGGATTGTCATTGACATCCCTTACTTAGAGACTACTTTTGGTCTTAAGAACGAAGGAATAGAGAATGAGAGTCACTTTGGTTCTCACACCGGTTCGGTGCTTGCCTTGGATGCTCACGATAGGTTCCTCCACTTGATGGTCTCATGGTTCATTCGCCCCTTCGGAGGTAAATTTTCTCATGTCCGTCAAGTAGATTATTTTTGGCTAGAATGTTTTTGTCATGGTGAGCGCTCTAATCTTGTTAAGATCATGTTTGCCGAGATAGTAAATAATGTTAAGCTTCGTGACACCGATGCACTTAAATCTTTCACTTATGGGACTGTTTTAAGTTACATCTTTGGAAAGCTTAATCTTGATTGCACCTATGACTCACCGGAACCCCGCAAGCAAAAACTTGGTGAATCTTCTCTCCGAGGGTCCGGTTTTCAATACATCAATGGGCAATGGGAACATGTTGATAGGGACGCACCTCCACCTCAAGTTGAACCTCCACCACAAGCTCCGGTCGTGAACAATGAAGCTCTCACGGATTTTCTTACCGAGCGGTTCAACACTTTGGACACTAAAATGTCTAGAGGTTTTGGTGCTATCAATACACGCTTGCAATCTGTAGAGGAGCGAATCACATCCCTTGAGAATCAACATTGTAACCCCCTTAGCCCGGTCTAGACGTTTGACCCGAACTACGAAGATTACACGGGGAAAACCAAAGTCAACCCGAAAGTCAACCTTGATTAATGACCCTTTTTTTTAAAACTTGTCTAGATGCACATTAACCCTAGGCGCACTCTTGAAAAAAGCATACTTGAAGTTCACAGCGATCGGAAAGCAATAAGGGACTCAATTGCACAACATACAAAAGTTAGGGACCAAATTGTAAAAGCTAGTAAGATGAGGGACTTCGCTTATTTTTAAATTACCAATATCAAATTAATCATGTTACATGCTTCTCTGTCAAATTTCACCTCAAACGGACATCTCAAGCTCAAGCAATTGCATATACAAACTTTAGGACTAAAACTTAACACTTGCAAACTTCAAACCATTCAAATCAGTGCCCAACGGTCGAGTGTTTCGGAACGGGGGTTGACCGTTCCGAAACGCGGGTTCGTTTCGAGACCAGTTTCGAAACAAGGCTTGACAGTGGCCAGTTCGTTTCAGAACGGCCTCTACCCGTTTCGAAACACGAAGGCCATTATAGGCCCCCGTTTCGAAACGCGGGTACCCGTTCCGATACGGATTGCCCAGAATGTGCAGATTTTTCTGGTTTAACATACAATTAACCACTCAAACACATCCCTATGACCCCCTAATCATACCAACAAGTCATCATGCATAAAAGGTACACATTTGCAACCTCAACACTCATTCATGGCAACAATTAGGAAAAACCACAAGTCTTTAGGCATGCATCCTAATATTGGAAACCAAACCAATCATCAAGTCATCAAAGCAAACATCAAATGGCCATTTACATGTTCAAAACATCATAGGCATCATGCCAAACTTAGGGAGTCCAAAACATCTCCCAACAACACAACCTAGGTTCCCATTGCCAAATATCAAAATCTAAAAAAATGTTGTGAAATAGTCACCATACATGAGCTTAGCCATCCCTTTGATTCTTAGACTCATTGCTGCCCTTGAAGCACCTCTATTATCTGCATTATTGGTTCAAGAAAGAGAGAGCGTAAGCACAATTGCTTAGTGAGATATGCTCTAAAGAAACATCACAATAATGCATCTCATAAAACACCTTTCACAAGGACTTTTCAACACATAACATCAATTCTCATGCAACAATGCATATACAACAAGCATCTCATGCTTCAATATCATTAACATGTCATATTGGCTTCCAAGTGATAATCCATAACCATTTCCAACATAAACACATCACTAGCCAATATACATCAATTATCATCAATAATCCACTGTTTTTAAAGCATTAACAACAAAGCCATTTACAACATGCATCAATCCACATTTTAACAAATCAAACCAAGGATCTCTTACCTTGAGCATCCTTCATCAAATGGCTTTTATAGCAAGCATTAACCATGCTAAACATGCTTTCAAAAACAGAATTTAAACATGCAAATTAAACACATTGCATCCAACCATTACATGGTTCATTCAAGAGAGAGTTTCTCCGAAAACTTACTCTTGAGCTTAGTTAAGTTGCTTAGACTTAAACTAAGCTCCCAAAACCTTCAAACATTGGTTACAAAGCTGTAAACCCAACTTCACTCACCAATTCCGTTTCGCAAGCTTGCCGAAACGTCGTTCAAGCCTCCGGATCAACACTACAAGGATCCGAAGATGTCTCCCCTGTTTTAAACACATCAAAGCAGAGGATTAATGCATCATCATGCATTAAAATCTTCAGCCATTACACCTAAACCCGCTGCTCTCACCAAATCTAACATTTCGGCTACCAAACACAACCGAAATCACATCCAAACTCATCCACAACATTACCCAGCCAAGATCCATCACTTCTAAACATTCTTAATCATCAATTAACATCCAAAAAGATCCTAAACTCGTCATTATAGCCCCAGCTATAACAGAACACCAAGATCACCCCAAAAACCACCATTTTCACAAGTAAAAACTTAGGAAAATCAACCTATTCGAGATTGCATTGATTAAACCTCAATTACACATCATTAAACATCCAAAATACATTAAAAAGACATCTCAAAACAGAGCCCAAACATTCATCACGAATTTCTTCAAGATTTAATCAAAATCTCAAGTTTTCAGCCAAAATCAAGATCACAACATTAAAGCCTTTTATAAAACTCAATTTAAGGATTGATAACTTGGGAATTTCAGTAAAGAACTGAGTATTTAGAGGAGAAGAACATTCATACCTCTAAATGTAGATTTCTCCTTGATTAGAGCCAAAATCCTTGAAAATTCAATAAGCAAATAAAGAGGATTTGATGTAGAAAGGATTAGGAATCATTTGAGGATTGAAATCTCATCATTTAGTATGAAAATCAAAAGAAATGTTGCTGTGGAAATGTGTTTGGCTGAGGGAATTTTGAGAGAAAATGAGATGAGAAAGTTTTAGCAAAAGTTAGTTATGAAAAACTAAAATATGTTTTCCCTCTTTTCTTTTAATTAATTAAACATTAAATGAGTCATTAAAATTAAGAAAAATCTGGAGAAATCAATCTTGGGTAAATTAGCTCCTTAAAGATTCAAAGTTTCAATCCTTACAAAACAGTCACCACTAAACTTTTCAAAAATTACATTTTAGTCACTATTTCGAAATGTCACACTTCCAAACCTTATTTTGTAAAATTGATTTCACCATTCTCTTATATATATTAAAAGAGGATTTTTAGATATTTTCCATATTTTTAATGCATCCCGAACCAGGCTTTCCCTAAAACCACCTTTTAAATTCGAACCGAAAATCAGACCGGTCCGGTTCAGACCCTAAACTTTCAAGCCCAAAATTAGGGTGTTACAACTCTCCCCCTTGAGAAATTTCGTCCCCGAAATTTACCTGGAGGAAAGAGATACGAAAACTGCTTCATCATGTCATCCTTTCGTTCCCACGTGGCTTCCTCAGCACCACGATGCTTCCACAACACCTTTACCAAATCAATGGCCTTGCCTCGAAGAACTTTACTGTCTGAATCCAGAATTTCCACCGGTTCCTCATCATAGGTCAAGTCTGGATTCAATTCCACTTCCTCCACAGGCATAACATGCGAAGGATCCGATCTATGCCTCCGAAGCATAGAAACATGAAACACATCAATCTTTTCCAACTCTTGTGGCAACCTCAACTTGTACGCAACAGGACCCACACGCTCAATCACCTCGTATGGTCCAATATACCTAGGGCTCAACTTACCCTTTTGGCCAAACCTCATCACCCTTCTCCAAGGCGAAACTTTCAAAAACACACGGTCACCCACCACATACTCAATCTCCTTACGCTTCAAATCCGCGTAAGACTTCTGTCGATCAGAAGCTGCCTTCAAGCGCTCACAAATGAGCTTCACCTTCTCGGTGGTTCCTTTCAACAAAGCTGGCATCGAAACCAACGTCTGACCTGTTTCAGCCCAACAAAGAGGAGTCCTACACTTCCTCCCGTACAAGGCTTCATAAGGTGCCATTTGAATACTTGCCTGGTAGCTATTGTTATAAGCAAACTCCACCAAAGGCAAATGCTTCTCCCAAGAGCCTTGAAACTCAATCACACATCACCTCAACATATCCTCCAGCACTTGAATAACACGCTCAGACTGTCCATCCGACTGTGGATGATAAAAAGTACTGAAATTCAGCCGTGTACCCAAAGCCTGATGCAAACACTCCCAGAAACGCGATGTAAACCTCGGATCTCGATCCGACACTATAGACTTTTGCACACCATGCAGCCGTACAATCTCAGTAATGTACAGCTCTGCAAGCTTGTCCAAGGTATACGTAGTATGCACAGGCAAGAAATGCGCACACTTCGTCAGGCGATCCACAATCACCCACACCGAATTCTTCTTCGATGGCGACAAAGGCAAACTAGACACAAAATCCATGGTAATCCTTTCCCACTTCCACTCAGGAATCCTCAACGGTTGCAACAAGCCAGAAGGAAACTGATGCTCAGCCTTTACTCGCTGGCAAACCATGCACTTGCTCACATACTCAGCAACATCTTTCTTCAAACCCACCCAATAGTACTCCTCTCTAAGATCACGATACATCTTAGTACTACCAGGGTGCATAGCAAAGGACTACTATGAGCTTCAGTCAGAATAGCACGCCTCAACTCAGCATCATTGGGCACTACTATCCGACTCCCAAAACACAAAACTTCATCATCATTAAAGCAAAATTCCGATGGTCTATCCTCAACAATATCCTGAACATGTGGCACCAAGGAATCATCCAACAGCTGCTTATCCTTTATCAACTGAATCAAAGATGGTTTCACTTGCAATTCAGCCACAAGACCGCCATCTCGCGAAATGCTCAAACTGGCAAACATAGCCCTCAACTCCACTGCCACCTTCCTACTCAAGACATCCGCTACAACATTAGCTTTTCCCGGATGATACTCGATCGTCAGACCGTAATCTTTAAGCAACTCCATCCAACGTTGTTGCCTAAGATTCAACTCTTTCTGAGACATCAGATACTTCAAACTTTTGTGATCCGTGTACACAGTACACTTCTCACCATACAGGTAATGTCTCCAAATTTTCAAAGCAAAAACCACTGCAGCTAACTCAATGTCATGCGTAGGATAATTGCGCTCATGCACCTTCAACTGGCGCGATGCATAAGCCACCACCTTACCCTCTTGCATCAACACACATCCCAAACCAACGTAGGATGCGTCACTATACACCACAAACTCTTTCCCTGATTCAGGTTGAACCAAGATAGGAGCTCGCGTCAAAGCTGCCTTAAGCTTCTCAAAAGCCTATTGTCTCGCTTCCGTCCACTCATACTTAACATCCTTCTGCAACAACTTCGTCAAAGGTGCAGCAATCTTCGAAAATCCATCCACAAACCTCCGATAGTATCCCGCCAAACCAAGGAAACTACGGACTTTATGAACAGACTTAGGGGGCTTCCAATTCATCACTGCCTCAATCTTCTGAGGATCAACACGAATCCCCTCAGCAGAAACCACATGACCAAGGAACACCACTTCCCTGAGCCAGAACTCGCACTTGCTTAACTTAACATAAAGCTGATTTTCCAACAAAGCCTGCAACACAATCCTCAAATGCCCCTCATGCTCCTCCTCTGTACGAGAGTACACGAGGATATCATCAATGAATACCACAACAAATTTATCCAAGTATTCATGGAACACTCTATTCATCATGTCCATAAAAGCTGCAGGAGCATTCGTCAAACCAAACGGCATCACAAGGAACTCATAATGCCCATACCTCGTTCTGAAGGCTGTCTTTGGCACATCCACATCCTTTACCTTCAACTGGTAATACCCTGACCTTAAGTCAATCTTAGAGAACACAACCGCTCCCCAAAATTGATCGAAAAGATCATCAATCCTCGGCAATGGATACCGATTCTTGATAGTTAACTTGTTCAGCTGACGATAATCTATGCACATTCTCATAGTGCCATCCTTTTTCTTCACAAACAAGACTGGTGCACCCCAAGGTGACACACTCGGCCGAATGAAACCACGATCAAGCAACTCCTGAAGTTGCATCTTCAGCTCTTTCAACTCCTTAGGTGCCATTCGATAAGGAGTAATGGACACTAGAGTTGTGTTTTCATACAGCTCAATTCCAAACTCCACTTCACGATTAGGAGGCAACCCAGGCAACTCCTCCGGAAACACACCAGGAAACTCTCGCACAGTCCTGATATCTTGCACTCGCAACTCCTTAGAGCTAGGATTCATTACAAAGGCTAGGTAGGCTTCACAACCTTACCTCAGCATTCGACTTGCTTCCAATGTAGACACAACATTGGCAAGAAACTTCACATTCTCACAAACCACCACTACTTCATAATCATCTGCAAGTTTCAGCGAAACTCGCTTGTTCTCAAAATCCACCACAGCTCGATGTTCAACAAGCCAATCCATACCAAGGATTACATCAAAACCATAGAAAGGCAATTCCATAAGATCAACATGAAAAACATGGTTTTGCACAACCAAGGGACACCTTCTATACAACTTCCGTGTCATAACGGTCTCACCAAAAGAACTAGTTACACGCATACCAACATCCAAAAACTCAACAGGCAAACCAAGCAATTGAGCATGTTCACGCAATATGTATGGGTGTGTAGATCCAGAATCAATCAAGGAAAGTAATGACAAGGATTGCAAAGTGAAGGTACCTGCGATCACATCCGTGTCATTCCTCCCATCTCGCTACGCATACACTCGAGCCTGGCCTCCACCCTCAGGTTGGACAGCCACCACATGTGCCACATTCCTTCCACCATCATCTCTGCGCTGGAAGTTACCACGGCCGCGCCCACGACCTCTCTGTGGTGCAACAACTCTAGGAGCACGTCCTTGACCACCACCGGCCAACAAAGGGCATTCCCTCCTCATGTGGTCTGCCGAACCACAATTCCAGCACGAATTACCAGTCACTACAACAGGAGCCTGCACCTCTCTCGCTGTCCGAGGACAATCACGTCTCAAATGACCACGTGATCCACACGCCCAACATGTGTTCTAATCAGCTCTCGCCCTGTCTCCCTGAACAGGCGCACCATGCCCTCCACCATCACGTCTAGCAGAAGACTGATACCTCCGATCACGTCCTCTCTTGTTCCGTCCACCACCGAAACTATACTCAGCAGCTCTCTTGCCCGTGCTAGAACCAGCACTACTAGAGGACAAACCCAGATTCAGCCTAATATCCTTCGCCCTACTAACCAGCACATCAAAATCAGTGTACTCAGCGGCCAGCATAAAGGTCTTTACATCTGTCACTAAACCATATCTGAAACGCTCACACCTCTCCCGCTCATCAGGAATAAGCTCAGGTGCGTACTGACTGAGACGGACAAACTAAATCTCGTACTCAGCCACTATCATGCTCCCTTAAGTAAGAGACATGAACTCCCTTTTCTTTTCATCCAGGTATCGTACACCTAGATACTTCCGCTTGAACACGTTCAGAAAGAACGTCCAAGTCACACCAGCTTCCTCCATTCCGGAGACAGTGGTCGTCCACCAGGTATACGCATCATCATGCAACAACGATACCACACATCCCAGCTTCTGCACATCATTGCAGTTCATTTGTCCCAAAATCCTCTTGGTACTTTCCAACCAAGATTCGGAACCCTCAGCAGACAAACCTCTGAACTCAGTCCCTCCTAGACTACGCAGACGTTCCAAAGGTAGTCTAGCATTAGCATCTCCCTGATGCCCAGCTCCATGAGCTCCGGCTACTGCCGCCTGAAAGGCTCCAGCAATAGCCTGAATTAAAACTGTCATGTCAGGAGCAGCTTGCCCCTGCCCAGCTTCAAGTCCAGCGACCCCAGCACCAGCACCAACACCAGCTCCATCACCTCCAGCACCGCCACCACCGGGCGATCCACCACCAGGAGGAGGAGGAGGAGGTAAATCCACTACATTATCAGCATTGTTCTCATTCTCGTTCTGAGCCATAGCTCGCGTATTAATCCTCGTCTCTCTACGAGGTCCCATTCACTAAACAATGCACTAACACAAATACATTAAACATAATCAGGCCTAGCAAGGTTAGAAATCCAAGCACTCAAGCTCATGTTTCAAAAACAATTCATTTCATTAGTTTTGATATGACAATGGGTCCCTCTAACATGTCTCAACACAGCGTAACATCACAATTACAACATACTTTACAATTCAATTCACATATCACACTTTCATTCCAAAAAGGCACATCATAAAATCATGCATACATCACCCACATACCGTTCCCGTTTACTCGAGAACTCAGCTCTGATACCACCAAATCTAACCCCCTTAGCCCGGTCTAGACGTTTAACCCGAACTATAAAGATTACACGGGGAAAACCAAAGTCAACTTGAAAGTCAACCTTGATTAACGACCCTTTTTTTTAACTTGTCTAGATGCACATTAACCCTAGGCGTACTCTTGAGAAAAGCATACTTGAAGTTCACAGCGATCGGAAAGCAATAAGGGACTCAATTGCACAACATACAAAAGTTAGGGACCAAATTGTAAATTCTGGTAAGATGAGGGACTTCGCTTATTTTTAAATTACCAATATCAAATTAATCATGTTACATGCTTCTCTGTCAAATTTCACCTCAAACGGACATCTCAAGCTCAAGCAGTTGCATATACAAACTTTAGGACTAAAACGTAACACTTGCAAACTTCAAACCATTCAAATCAGTGCCCAACGGTCTAGTGTTTCGGAACGGGGGTTAACCGTTCCGAAACACGGGTTCGTTTCGAGACCAGTTTCGAAACAAGGCTTGACAGTGGCCAATTCGTTTCAGAACAGCCTCTACCCGTTTCGAAACACGAAGGCCATTACAGGCCCCCGTTTCGAAACTCGGGTACCCGTTCCGATACGGATTGCCCAGAATGTGTAGATTTTTCTGGTTTAACATACAATTAACCACTCAAACACATCCATATGACCCCCTAATCATACCAACAAGTCATCATGCATAAAAGGTACACATTTGCAACCTCAACACTCATTCATGGCAACAATTAGGAAAAACCACAAGTCTATAGGCATGCATCCTAATATTGGAAACCAAACCAATCATCAAGTCATCAAAGCAAACATCAAATGGCCATTTACATGTTCAAAACATCATAGGCATCATGCCAAACTTAGGGAGTCCAAAACATCTCCCAACAACACAACCTAGGTTCCCATTGGCAAATATCAAAATCTAAAAAAATGTTGTGAAATAGTCACCATACATGAGTTTAGCCTTCCCTTGGATTCTTAGACTCCTTGCTGCCCTTGAAGCACCTCAATTATCTGCATTATTGGTTCAAGAAAGAGAGAGCGTAAGCACAATTGCTTAGTGAGGCATGCTCTAAAGAAACATCACAATAATGCATCTCATAAAACACCTTTCACAAGGCCTTTTCAACACATAACATCAGTTCTCATGCAACAATGCATATACAACAAGCATCTCATGCTTCAATATCATTAACATGTCATATTGGATTCTAAGTGATAATCCATAACCATTTCCAACATAAACACATCACTTGCCAATATACATCAATTATCATCAATAATCCACTGTTTTTAAAGCATTAACAACAAAGCCATTTACAACATTCATCAATCCACATTTTAACAAATCAAACCAAGGATCTCTTACCTTGAGCATCCTTCATCAAATGGCTTTCATAACCAGCATTAACCATGCTAAACATGCTTTCAAAAACAGAATTTAAACATGCAAATTAAACACATTGCATCCAACCATTACATTGTTCATTCAAGAGAGAGTTTCTCTGAAAACTTACTCTTGAGCTTAGTTAAGTGCTTAGACTTAAACTAAGCTCCCAAAACCTTCAAACATTGGTTACAAAGCTGTAAACCCAACTTCACTCACCAATTCCGTTTCGCAAGCTTGCCGAAACGCCGTTCAAGCCTCCGGATCAACACCACAAGGATCCGAAGATGCCTCCCCTGTTTTAAACACATCAAAGCAGAGGATTAATGCATCATCATGCATTAAAATCTTCAGCCATTACACCTAAACCCGCTGCTCTCACCAAATCTAATATTTCGGCTACCAAACACAACTAAAATCACATCCAAACTCATCCACAACATTACCCAGCCAAGATCCATCACTTCTAAACATTCTTAATCATCAATTAACATCCAAAAAGATCCTAAACTCGTCCTTATAGCCCCAGCTATAACAGAACACCAAGATCACCCCAAAAACCACCATTTCACAAGTAAAAACTTAGGAAAATCAACCTATTCGGGATTGCATTGATTAAACCTCAATTACACATCATTAAACATCCAAAATACATTAAAAAGACATCTCAAAACAGAGCCCAAACATTCATCACGAATTTCTTCAAGATTTAATCAAAATCTCAAGTTTTAAGCCAAAATCAAGATCACAACATTAAAGCCTTTTATAAAACTCAATTTAAGGATTGATAACTTGGGAATTTCAGTAAAGAACTGAGTATTTAGAGGAGAAGAACGTTCATACCTCTAAATGTAGATTTCTCCTTGATTAGAGCCAAAATCCTTGAAAATTCAATAAGAAAATAAAGAGGATTTGATGTAGAAAGGATTAGGAATCATTTGAGGATTGAAATCTCATCATTTAGTATGAAAATCAAAAGAAATGTTGCTGTGGAAATGTGTTTGGCTGAGGAAATTTTGAGAGAAAATGAGATGAGAAAGTTTTAGCAAAAGTTAGTTATGAAAAACTAAAATATGTTTTCCCTCTTTTCTTTTAATTAATTAAACATTAAATGAGTCATTAAAATTAAGAAAAATCTGGAGAAATCAATCTTGGGTAAATTAGCTCCTTAAAGATTCAAAGTTTCAATCCTTACAAAACAGTCACCGCTGAACTTTTCAAAAATTACATTTTAGTCACTATTTCGAAATGTCACACTTCCAAACCTTATTTTGTAAAATTGATTTCACCATTCTCTTATATATATTAAAAGATGATTTTTAGATATTTTCCATATTTTTAATGCACCCCGAACTAGGCTTTCCCTAAAACCACCTTTTAAATTCGAACCGAAAATCAGACCGGTCCAGTTCAGACCCTAAACTTTCAAGCCCAAAATTGGAGTGTTACAAACACACCGCTATGGACTTGTCCTTCTCCACCTTTTATGGCCAATGGATTAATTTTCGTTGCACTCAAGCTAAGGATGATGATGACTCCGTGGATGATGATGACGACGACGAGGCTTAGGATTCTCATGTCATCTCATATTAACTATGCATATTAGGATTAAGTTTGCATCTTTATTTCCATTATGTTTTATGAACCTATGCTTTGATTTTATTTGGGATTATGCTTTGAACTTATTGTTTAAGATTTATGTTTTTGGATATTTGAACTTTATGAATTAATACTATGTTGCTTATTGCTTCATACTTATTGCTTATTGATTATTGCTTTTAACCCTATCTCTTCTCTTTGAGCCTTGTTTATTATTTTTGATCTAACAAAAAGGGGGAGAAGTAATCTAAGAGTCAAAATTCGTTTTAAGTGTTTTTAAGTTTTAAACCTTGAATTTAAATTCTTAAATCCTTTTTAAAACTTTAAAAACTTATCTTAAATTGAGGGGGAGTTAGAATGTATTCAAAAATTTCAAAACTCTTAAAAATTCTAACTTTGGTTTTGTTATATAAAAAATGGGGAGATTGTGAAACCGATATTTTAATTTTGATATAACTAAAGAACCTAAGGACTAAATTGAAAATGTGAAAACGAATTTTTAAGTCCTCAAACCTCTCTATATGTTTTAAACAATATGCCTAAGTTAAAAACTAAATTTATCAAATGTTTTCTAAGTGTTCTTAAAGCCAAAACAGTGATTTTCGAGTCACCGTTTCAAAACGGTCTTAGGCGTTTCGAAATAGTTTTGAAACTGTGAGTTCATGTTTCGGAACGGGTATCGAAACGATTTCAACACTGCCAACTCGTGTTTTGAAACGGCTTAAGAACATTGAGACACCGTATCGAAACGACATCCAGTGTTTCGAAACGACTTTAAAACTGATTTGAAAAATATGACCGTTGAATGTTTTTAACTGATTTTAAACAAGTCGTTAAGGTGTATCGAAACGATCTCAAGCCGTTTCGATACGGTCCTTGACAGTGGCAAAATGTTTCGAAACGGGTTTCGAAACGGCTCTTAGCATATCGAAACATTTCTAACCGTTTCGATACGGGCTCTTTAATGCACCCCTATGGCTCTTTCTATTTTGGTCTATTTCGAAACAGGGTTGGGCGTTTCGAAACGGTTGGTTGCAGACTGCATTTATGGAAGGAAGATAACACCCTAACGACTCTATTGATGAATGCAACAACCACAACGGCTAGAATTCAATGAGAAGGTATAAAAGGAACCTCTAAAAGCCTCATCAACAACTATTGATCCTAAAGCAAGCATCCAAACATCAAATCCAAGCATTTGTGCCTAAATCCCATTATTGTCTTGTAACCCCAATTGTATTTTTCATTCTTATCATCTCAATTGGGTTGAGTGCTTGTAATTGGGCTATATTGTGTATTGAGAGATACTTGTTTTTAGCCAACAACTTCTTTGTTTTAATTGTGTGAGGATTGGGTCAAAATTTGGGTAGAAAATTTAACCGAAAATTGTAAGGGTTACCTCCTTAGCCTAGAAAAGGGGAAGATCAATTAGTGGAATTGTTGCAAATCCTTAGTGAAGCTAAGGTAGTGGATGTAGAGTTCATTTGGAACTTGAACCACTCTAAAATTCCGTGTCTACCATTTTTATTTGCAAATTCCACCACCAAGAACTTTAAAAATCCAATTCACCCCATCTTGGTTTATTTTGATCATTCGATCCACTCAACATGCCGACGCAACAATCAACCATCCGAAGCCTCCAAAACAACTTAGATTGGTTCCGGAACACTATCCCCTATTTTCAACACATTAAAAACAAATATTCAATGCACCATAATGCATCCAAACTCTAGCACTTAATTAGATACCCGATGCCCTGCTCTAAAGCATCAAATTACCAATCCAAAACAATCGAAATCTCAATCGATTGATCTCTAAACTCGGCCCAGCCATCAATCAACACTTCCAACACATTTTACTCATAAATCAACATCCAAAGACAACCTAAAACCATCCTTATATCTCCAGCAACTCAGATTTCACATAACACCCCAAAAACCTAACCATAAACACCTTAAATACCAAAGATCTCAAGGATTTCAAGATTAATATGATTAAGACTCTATTCCATCATCATAAACCTTTCAAAACTCTATTAGAAACCATCTCAAACAAATCAAATCAAAACAACTCCGAAAATCACATTAAATCATCTTTTTCAACACGATTTCATCATTTTATCAAAACCACAATGAAACTTTAATCAAAAACCTAAATAAAGAGTCAAATATCTTTGGAATTTCATTAAAGAACCTTGATTAGAGGGTTAGCACGAAATTTACCTCTCTTCTCTTCTAATTTGGTAACTTTGCTTTCAAGAATCTTGAAGAGATTTGAGAGAAATCACAAGAAAGAAGTTGAAAATCAAGAGAGGAAATGAAAGTGAAAGAAATCTGGAAAATGAGAGAATTGAGAGAGTGTTTGGCTGATGTGAAATGAAGAAAATTAAAATGACGTCAATTTTGTTTAACTAAAATAACTACCTTTTAATTAAATCAATAAAAGCCCGTTTTAAAATTTAATAAACCATTTAAAAAACATGCCAAATTAGAGAAAATGCTTAATTGCTATTAAGCTCCCTAGAGATTCTAAGATTTTGACTCCTTTTGAAAACACAATTTTTCATAGTTTTAAAACTTTACATTTTGGTCACTACCTAACATGTACACTTCCCAAAACTCGTTTTGCAAAATTGATTTAACCAACCTCTTAAATATAATTTTAGAGTATTTTAGAAAATTTTACCACATTTTTATCCCATCTCGAACCTTGATTTCCTTGAACCACCTTTAACGTCTCAAACAACCGATTACCGGTTCCACTAGCCTAACCCGACGCACAAAACACCTAGGCCCAAAACCGGGGCATTACAACTCTCTCCCACTTAGGAAATTTCATCCTTGAAATTTTACTTGAGGAAAAAGATGCGGAAACTGCTTCAACATATCCGCTTTGCTCTCCCGTGTGGCCTCCTCAACTCCTTGATGTCGCCATAATACCTTCACCAGTTCAATTGTCTTACCACGAAGAACTTTGCTACTAGAATCCAGGATCCCCACTGGTTCCTCATCATAGGATAAATCCGGATTCGACTCGATCTCCTCAATAGGCATCACATGAGATGGATCCGATCTATACCTCTGTAACATAGAAACATGAAACACATCATGGATCTTTTCCAACTCGGGAGGCAACCTCAACTGATGTGCAACAGGACCAACTCGCTCCACAACCTAATAAGGTCCAATAAACCTCGGATTAAGCTTACCCTTACGTCCGAACCTCATCACCTTCTTCCAAGGAGATACCTTTAGGAACATGTGATCTCCAACCGCAAACTCAATCTCCCTACGCTTTAAATCCGCGTAAGACTTCTGACAATCCAAAGCAGCCTTCAACCGCTCATATATTAGTTTCACTTTCTCAGTCGTTCCCTTAAGCATATCTGGCAAGGAAATCAACTTTTACCCCGCCTCTACCCAACAAAGAGGCGTTCTACACTTTCTCCCATACAAGGCCTCATACGGAGCCATTTGAATACTCACCTGAAAACTGTTTTTATAGGCAAACTCAACCAAAGGCAACAACTTTTCCTAAGAACCTTGGAAATCTATCACACAACATCGCAACATGTCCTCCAACACCTCAATAACTCGCTCCGACTATCCATCTGTCTGAGGATAATACAAAGTGCTGAAATTCAAACGCGTACCCAGCGCCTAGTGTAAACATTCCCAAAATCGCACTGTAAACCTCGGATCTCTATCCGACACTATGGACTTAGGCACACTATGCAAACGCACAATCTCAGCAATATACAACTCCGCCAACCTATCCAACGTATACGTAGTATGCACAGCCAAGAAATATGCACACTTCGTAAGATGATCCACAATCACCCAAATGGAGTTCTTCTTAGACGGTGTCAAAGGTAGACCGGACACAAAATCCATCGTAATCCTCTCCCACTTCCATTCCGGTATCCTTAAAGGTTGTAGCAAACCAGAAGGAAACTGATGCTCATCTTTCACACGTTGACAAACCATACACTTGCTTACGAAATCAGCAACATCCTTTTTCAACCCCACCCAATAGTACTCATCCTTCAAACCACGATACATCTTAGTACTACTAGGGTGCATAGCAAAAGGACTACTATGAGCTTCAGTCAAAATAGTGCGCCTCAACTCAACATCTTCCAACACAACTATTCGACTTTCGAAACATAAAAGTCCATCATCATTGAAACAGAAGTCTGTTGCATTACCATCAGCTATATCCTGAACATGAGGCACCAACGAAACATCAAGCAATTGTTTCTCCTTAATTAGCTGAATCAAGAAAGGCTTTACATGCAACTCAGCTATCAACCCACCATCACGCGATATACTAAATCGAGCAAACATCGCTCTAAACTCAACAACTACCTTCCTACTCAATGCATCGACCACAACATTGGCCTTTCCAAGATGATACTCAATCGTCATATCATAATCCTTAAGCAATTCCAACCATCTTCGTTGGCTATGATTCAACTCAAGAAAACTACACACTTCTGTCACCAATTTAGGCGTTTTCCAACTCATCACCGCCTCGATCTTGTGTGGATCAACCCGAATACCTACGACTGACACCACATGTCCAAGAAAAACCACTTCCTTGAGCTAAAACTCACACTTGCTCAGCTTAGCAGAAGGCTGATTCTCCAACAACACCTGAAACACAATCCTCAAGTGCTTATCATGATCCTTCTCGTTACGTAAGTACACGAGAATATCATCGATAAACACTACCACGAACTGATCTAAGAACTCATGGAACACCTGATTCATCATATCCATGAATGCAGCCGGTGTATTTGTCAACCCAAACGTCATCACCAAGAACTCATAATGGCCATACCTTGTCCGAAAAGCTGTCTTAGGTACATCCACATCCTTAACCTTTGGTTGATAATACTCATACCTCAAATCAATCTTCGAAAATACTGAAGCACCCCGAAACTGATCAAACAAATCATCAATCATTGGCAAAGGATACTTTTTCTTAATCGTCAACTTGTTCAGTTGTTGATAATTTATACACATACTCATTGTACCATCCTTCTTCACAAACAAGACCGGTGCACCCCATAGTGAAACACTTGGCCTTATGAACCCTCGATCAAGAAACTCTTGAAGTTGCGTTTTCAACTCCTTCAATTCCTTAGGTTCCATCCGATAAGGAGCAATGGACACTGGAGTCGTATTTTCACACAGCTCATTGCCAAACTCAACTTCTCTGTTAGGTGGTAACTAGGCAACTCTTCTGGAAAAACACCTAGAAATTCACATACAGTTCGTATGTCTTGCACTCGCACTTCCTTCGTACCAAGGTTCATTACATAAGCTAAGAAAGCTTCGCAACCCAACTCCATCACCCGACTCGCTTCAAGTGCCGAAATTGCATTAGACAAGAACTTCACATTCTCGCCTACAATTACTACTTTGTAATCATCAACAAGTTTCAAGGTAACTCGCTTAACATCAAAATCAACTACCGCTCGATGCGCAGACAACCGATCCATTCAAAGAATCACATCAAAACCATAGAAAGGTAATTCCATCAAATCAACTAAAAACACATAACCTTGAACAGACAAAGGACATATCCTATACAGTTTTCTTGTAACAACAGTTTCACCAAAAGAGCTTGTTACTTGCATTCTTACATCTAGCATCTCAACAAGAATATCAAGCAAATGCACATGCTCACTCAAGATGTATGAATGCGTAGATTCAGAATCAATCAATGCTAACAAAGACAAGGATTGCAAGGCGAAGGTACCTGCAATCACGCCGGTGTCATTATGTCCCTCGCGATGTGCATACACTCTCGCAGGACCACCACCCTCCGATTGAACATCAACAACATGAGCCACACCTCTCTGCCCATCCTCCCTCATTTGAAAGTTACCACAGCCGCGCCCACGACCTCTCTGTGGTGCAACAACAGGTGCACGACCCTGACCACCTCCTGCTAACAAGGGACACTCACGTCTCATGTGATCAGAAGATCCACAGTTCCAACAAGAATTAGCCCCAGCCACAGGAGCCTGCTCCTCACGAGTCATGCGAGGACAATCTCGCCTCAAGTTCTCACACGATCCACATGACCAGCAAGTATTCTGCTCAAACATGGCTCGGTTACCCTGAGCTGGCGTATCTCGCCCAAAATTACCTCGCCTCTCCTCAGGCTGGTACCTACGATCACGATTCCTCTTGTTCTACCCACCACTAAGGCCAACATCGGCAGCTCTCTTACTCGAACCAGATCCACCCATGCGAGATGTCAGTCCCAAACTTTTCTCCATGTCCTTGGCTAAAGTGATAGATTGCATAAGTTTTTGGACTAAAACTGTTATTAATCCAAGCCACGTCACTATTTTCGTTAATTTTAAACGGTAAAAGATATCAAAACAGAACAAAAACGTAACGTTAGGTATCATTTTGCCAAAAATAATAGATGAGGTACCAAAATAGTAACACAAGCATAGTTAGGGTACTAAATATGTAGTTTTCCTATTTTTTATATTATTGTTACATCAAATCAGATCAGTAATGAGACTTGAATATTGATTCTTATAAAAGTGCTAATGAGTACTCAACTAATCAACCCATGTTGGTTGTTAATTATTCTAATATAAATTGCAGGGCTGGGCAAAATTTAACTAGACTCAAAAAATTCAAAATTTTCAAGTCGACTTGGCACAAATTTTTTTTAACTTTACTCGAATTTTAATATATAAACTCGACTCGACTGCAAAAAAAATTAAATAAAGTTTTGAGTTATAAAACGAGACTCAAATAAATAGAATTTTTTTATAATTAATGGATCGATTTTCAAGTTCGACTCGAGTCTCTAACTATTCTTTATGTTTATCACATTATGTGATTTGTATATGATACATATATTATATATGATTATAGAATGCCGTTATATTGAAACCAATTAATACAATAATATTATAAATATTTACAATTAAATTTGAATAAAAACTCAAACAACACGAATCGAAAAAATTTCAAATAAAATTTGTGTTATAAAATATGACTCATCAATTCTCTTAACTCTAAATTTTTTAACTTAACTTGACCAAATAGTCACATTTAATAAATTGTGTAAATTCATTTGTTTATTTTTTATTAAATTGGTTTTCATAACAATTTATTTATTAGTTATGTTTATCAAAATCAATGGCATTTTTGTATTTAAAGTCGAAACGAATGGCAATAAAACATGAAGGGCGTGTGACAAACAAAGCGGAAGTAATATGGAAGTTAGAGACGCAGGTATTTGTATGCCAATTGATTCACCTGCACGGATTCTTGAAACCTGCTGTTTGTTTGTAATCTTTTTCTCAACAAAGAACAAAGCTTTTCCCTATAAGAATTCTAACCGTCATCTCTTCACCCACTCATCATTCTCTTTACTCTTCACCCTCTTCCTTCAAAATAAAACTTCCTAAAATACCGAATGGAGTATTCCGGTTGTTCAAGAAGACCTTGTTTTAGCGAAGAAGATGATGGGTTGGCTTCTCTTGCAGATATGGAAGCTGGATATTCAGGAACCCATTACCGAAATGGGTTTTTCTCAATGCCTCTTTTTCGTTACTCAAGGAGGACTAGTTTGGGGAATTTGACATCATCGTCTCATTGTTCTTCAGTTTCGTCCCCGAGGTCTGCCAGGTTTTACGATGGCGGATTCGAAGATTATCGGCCCCATTTCTTGGATGCTTGCTTTCTTTGCAAGAGGCCACTTGGGGCTAACCGAGACATTTTTATGTACAGGTTAGTCGATATTTATTGTTTTACAAGGATACCCTGAATCTTAGAAGCCAAGATTGGTTTTCTTTTTTGGGTTTGAAATCTATAGCAAATGTAGATTTGGTTTGCTGATTTTGTATTATTATTGTTGAAACGTTGCAGAGGGGACACGCCTTTCTGTAGTGAAGAGTGCAGACAAGAAGAAATAGAGATGGATGAAGCCATGGAAAAGAACCGGAACCTTCCTTCCTCAATGAAGGCGTTGAGAAATAAGAAACAAAGGAAACCGAAATCTTCTAACCAAGCTCAAGACTACCCTTTCATTACTGGCACCGTTGCAGCTGCTTGAATCTCCTCAACATCTCCACCATACTTACAGAGTTGCAGGAAAAGAAAGAGAAGGAAAATCGCAAGAAGATCCATGAAGAAATGAAGAACCTGTTTTGATGGGGTTTTTTCTCCTTTTTCGTATGCAAAAAAACAAAAGCATATATACTAGTAGATTTAATTGTGAATGCATCATTGATGGGTACTTTTCTTAGCTCTTGGTTTATTCTCAGTGTCACTGATGTTGATTGTTAAATGAGAATAGAAGCTGTTTTCTTGTATTGCTTCTTATTTTCCTTGTGAGATTATCAGGGATTCATGGGGTTGGCAATTTTGGGTGAAAAACTCCTTTTTAATTATTATCTTTAAAAAGGCTCCCAAAAACTTTTATTTGGTAAAATGACCCCCTTTCTTGCCAGGTCGACAGACCTCGCGTTTTGTAGGACGCGAGGTACGATATCGCGTTCTGTAGAACGCGATTTTAGTCGACGTGGCGTTGCAGGCCGTGGTAACGGTTTAACAGTACCTCGCGTTCTGCAGAACGCGAGGTCCCCGAGAAATTGAAAAGGCGGCTGGAATATATCGCACGGACCTCGCGTTCTGTAGGACGCGAGGTCTGTGCATTTCCAGCCTGAACCACAAGCAAAAACATGCGTAAGTAGGCCTGTTCGAACCCAATTTCGAGCATGTAAATGGTATATTTTTAGCGATCATCGAGTTTGGGGTCGTAGTACTGAAAATTGTCTATCGTATGATACCAACATGGTTAATTTCCGTCCATTCTACAAAGGTTTAAAATGGCTTCGAAAACCCTATACTAGCATACTTTTTTTTTGATTAATCAAGGGAATAAAATACTATGGCAAGCCTCGTTAAAAACCTCCCTAACCTAAATGGAGGAAAAGAGTACTTACCATAGTATTACAACAAAATAACTCGATCAACATGAACAAACTAATTAGACAAATCAGCATGCAACATTCCCAACACCGCATCAGGCGGATAGTCAAGATAGATCGCCTCATAATCCTGCCATGGTCCTAACTTCGCCAAAGCATCCGCAACTCTATTTGCCTCTCTGTGCACATGTCTAATCTCACAAACTCGAAATAAACCACTCAGGGTTCGAATCGCCCTCACCATAGAGTTTGAATCCGCCCTACCATCCTGCTTTGTCACCACACGAACGACCTCCGCGCAATCCGATTCAAGCACAACACTTTCTATACTACAACTTAAAGCATAACGCAACCCCTCATGAATCGCCCACATCTCCGCATCCATCGCACTACACCTCCCAATAAACTTCGTAAAACCACCTTTCCAACGACCTGTTGTATCGCGGATGACGCCACCGCAAGATGCCATTCCCGTCGAACCATCGCAGGCTCCATCAACATTCACCTTCCACCCCGAGGCTGCTGGAGGTTCCCAACATCGCTGCTGCTGGCGCGTTACTACCTGCTGCTGTGCAACGATCCGGCGTGTCTGCAGCGCCCGTTCCGTGGTCAGCAGCATTTGAAGGCAGCGGGCAACAACCTCCTCACTATCCCTAGACTCGCCTATGAAAACAAGATTGTTTCGAGCTATCCATAGATTCCACAGCACTATCCCAAACAGAAGGTCCCATCGAGAGCTTCCATCCCACAAGATCGACTTACACTTCAAATTCCGAATCATCCATTCTTGTATCGAACCGGTATAAAACCAGTTACCAAGAACGGTCGGCATCAATTTCGACCAAACCGATCTTGCTATCCAACATTCCCGGAAGATATGGTTGATACTCTCAACACTTGCCCCACATTTCAAGCATGACGTTGAATCCGCCATATGCCGTCGACATCTCTCCGCATTCGTCAACAATCTTCCTTTGCATACCAACCAGAGGAACATCCGGATTCGTTGTTGCCCTTGCCAATGGTGCACCAACCGCCACAAAATATCAGTCAACGCCCCCGCATGTTGTTGGTGCGCCGCATACGCTGACTTCACCGTGAAGCTCTGATGAGCATTCTACCGCCAACCAAGCCCATCGATCACATCACCCTCCAAAGGTGCCTTCACCGCCATAATCCTATCGACAACTTCCTCATCTAACATGTGCTGAAACCGTTACCGATCCCACTGTCCATCATCCGTCGTCATCTCCCTGAGGGATGTAAAAGTATCCGGTAACATCCCGGATTGAGAGACAACATGCTCCAGCGGGCCAATACCATTAACCCAATCATCTCGCCAAAAATCGATGTCCTTCCCATGTCCTTCCTTCCAAATTATCCCCTCACGCACCTCGTTCCATACGGCCGAAACCCCTCGCCAAAGATGCGAACTACCTCCTCTAGTAATTGATAATGGTATAGTCTCCCTACACTTATATTTAGCGCGCAAGAAACGAACCCACAACTGATCTCGTTTCGCAATTAAATTAAAACCAATCTTCATTAGAAACGCATCGTTTTGATCGCGAAGCTTTTTGAAACCCAACCCACCGAACTCCATCGGTTTACACAAATCATTCCAGTTAACCAGATGCACACCAATTTTATCAGATGAACTCCCCCAAACAAACTTTCGTATCAACCCTTCAATTTCGTCACACACACCCACCGGTAACTTGGTTGTTTGCATGGCATAATAAGGAATCGCCGACAGCACAGCTTTGGCAAGAGTAATCCTTCCGGCAAACGACAGATACTTCGTCTTCCAATTTGACAAACGATCACGTACCTTCTGAATAATATAGGCATACGTCCCTCGCATTACCCGCCTATGCAAAATGGGAACACCAAGATACCATCCGAGGTCTGATACCTCCAAGAAACCCGCCACCGATCTCAACGAATGCCGATCTTCCTGCGTGACATTTTTTGAAAAATATATACTAGATTTTTGCACATTCACCTTAAGACCGGAAAACCTGCAAAACTCAATCAGCACCTCTCTTATCACATCTAACTGCTCCATCGATGCCTCGGCAAATAATACCATATCGTCGGCAAACATCAAATGCGAAATAACCGGGCTCTGACGAAAAGACCGAAATCCCTTCCAATTACCTGAATTAACTTTCTGCTGAATCGCCTGGCTCAGTCTCTCCATACAAAGCACAAATAAGTATGGAGATATGGGATCGCCTTGCCGGATACCGCGGGTCGGAAAGAACGCATCAGTTAACGATCCATTCCAACTAATCTGTGTCGATACACTGGAAACGCAAGTCAAAATCAGCTGCCGTAAAGAATCCGGGAACCCAACATCTCTGAGAGTATCATCAATAAAACTCCACTCAAGTCTATCATACGCCTTTTCCAAATCAATCTTCAAAGCCATCCAACCCCGCTTTCCTGTTTTCCTGGACATCGAATGAATGATTTCTTGGGCAATCACTATATTATCTGTAATAGCGCGCCCCGGAACAAAGCTAGTTTGATACTCAGAGATCCAATCTGATAAAAAGAGTTTAATCCGATTAACCACCACCTTCGTAATAGCCTTATATAGTACGAAGCACAAACTAATAGGTCGAAATTGGCTCATATTTTCGGGTGCAACAACTTTTGGAATCAACACCATAATCGTCTTGTTCAAATCTTCCGAAAACGATTCCCCTGCAAAAATGCGCTGTATACATCGACATACACTGTCGCCTACCACATCCCAATTCATCTGATAGAATCCCGCATGTAAACCATCAATCCCCGGGGCCTTCCACGGATCCATGTCAAAAATTGCCGCCTTAATCTCAGCATTCATGACCGGAGCACTTAGCGATCTTCGCACCGCTTCCTGCATACGCGGAAACTTCCCCCGGATATGGTATAAACCCTGACAGTTCTGATCAGCCGTGAAAAGTCTCCTATAAAAATCAATCGCCCCCGCGCGTAGCACGCCCTGATCCGTTTCCCAATTTCCGCTGCTTGATTTGAGTCCCAAAATAAGGTTAGCACGTCGTCGTGCCATCGTGGATGCATGAAAGAAGCGAGTGTTCCTATCCCCATGCAAAATCCACTGACTCCTGGATTTCTGGAACCACAACGATTCTTCTTGTTCCAACACAATATCTAATTCAGCCCTCAAAGTGCACCTCAACTCTACCAAAAAGTTTGAATACGAACGCTGTAAAGCCCTATCGATACCTCTAAGGCGTGCACATAATCTCTTCTTCTGCTTCCCTATATGCCCAAACACATCGATATTCCAATCCTTCATGACCTCTTGGAATTTTCGAACATTGGTAGTGACAGGTAAGGATCCATCCCACGCTTTCTCAAGAACCTCACGGAACCCAGGGTGTTCCTGCCACGCCGATAAAAACCGAAATTGCCTCTCGCCATTCTGAATTCTACCCCCATCCTGTCTGACTAGTAGCGGACAATGATCACTACCCACTCTATCTAAATGTATAACGATCGAAACCGGAAATTCCATAAGCCAGGCGTTATTCACCAAACAACGATCCAACCGTTGATACAAATCCCCACGACTCCAAGTAAATTTATCCCCTTTAAACTCCAATTCTGTCAATTCTAAAGTATCAATAAGCTCTTGAAAGAGAGGACTAGTCCCCAAAACATCGCAAGAGCCACCACAACGTTCCTCTTTCCGGAGAATTGCATTAAAGTCACCACCTAACACCCAAGGTTCCACACCCCCCGGATCAAGACGTTTCAACTTATCCCACAAATGTCGCCTAATACAAGCATTAGGACTAGCATAAATAGCAGTGAAAAAGAACCACTTTTCAGAACTAACCTTCCGTGCCCTTCCGTGAATGAACTGGTTAGATACAGACATAATCTCCACATCCAACCCATCCCTCCATAATAACCAGACACCACCACTAAAGCCTCGCGCCTCAATCCGAAAAGAGTTCTGAAACCCAAATCTCTGAATAACTCTATCAGCTTCACCGTAGCTCACCCGCCGTTCAAACAAAGCAACAATCTGAGGATTATTAATACGTACAAAATTTCTAAAGTGGCGCCGGAACTCAGCACTTCCCGCACCCTGTGTATTCCAGAACATAATATTCATTGTAAAAATAAAATAAACTAAAAGAGAGACACTCAAACAAAGCCAGAGCTTACTGAGATGGCGGGCAATTTTCTTTCCCACCAATCCCACCATTCCCGTCAGCATCAATCTGATTCACCTCCATCATCTGATCGCCCAAGCTATCAGTAACACCCTGGTTACCTTGTTGTCCAGTATCCTGCGCCTGTTCAAGTCTCGAAGAAAGTTCCGATACCCATTCTGTAAGGACCGGGCGGGGAGGTACTCGATTTTCCTGCTTCATCGAAACCTTTAGACTTTTACGTTGTACTGCAGATAACGAACTCCCCACTTTACTAGAACCAGTACCATGCCGAAACCTTGACGTTGACTTAAAATCGTTACGCCCTTCCTTTATTGATAACGCCTTATGTGAGCCCGATATAATCCCAGGTGTATACGGGACGTCTTGTGAATCAACTCCCTCCATGGACGACACCACCTCAACCAACGACGTCACCCCACTGCTCATTAAAACGGTACTCGGTATATCAGTTCCCTTCCCAGCAACAGGCGAGATAGCCGCTGCCGCGCTCACTGTAGTGTCTTTGCCTTTAACGGCTGGACCTCCCTGCTCGACATGCACGACAGATTTCGTGTCCCCAGCCCCTGTAGCTTCACCAATATTGCCCACTTTCTCGGCAACCTTACCAGAACCAACCTCACGAAATTTAATACCCCCCACCGGTCTTGATATATGTCGCAAAGGCGGCGTATCATGGCCCATTGGCCGCTTCCCATGCACATCCTTTTTCGCCGTACTCACCACGCCACCTGCCACTTCCGTTGGCCTCCCCCCATCCATACCACTATCCTCACCATGCAACTCGTGTAAGACTTCAAACCGAGAACCCCTACGCTCTCTCGAATTTCCACTTTCATTAGCTCCATATCCCCGATTCGTTCGGCGTCGGGGCTTCTCAACCACCATCCAAGGGCCAAATAAATCATCCTTAGTTATGTCTTTATTCAAATCATCGGCCTTACTATTTTCCACTGTATCCGACGGCACATCCATATTCTCCCCCTCACCAACCGAATGAACACACGAAGCCATAGAGTGTCCATATCGACCACACTTAAAACAAATCAAATGCAATCCCTCATACTCAAGCTTTTGAACGAAACCATCAATCCCAATACAAGACAAAAGAGGCTTACTCAAGTCCACCGCCACCGCAAGTCTCGCAAAACGCCCTCTTTCGCCTAAAGCCGTGCTATAGTCAATCTTTATCACACGCCCAATTACGTCTGCAATTCTTGTAAACAAAGCCTGAGAATAATATCTATAAGGCAAACCCGGCAATCGAATCCATACAACTACCTGAGATGGATATTTTTCCGCAGTCGAAAAACTCCTACTCCACGGTTGTACCGTCAAATAACATCCAAACAAAGTCCATGGTCCCCCCGTCAAAACCTTAGTATAGTCCTCTACTGATTCAAATTTTACCAAAAAATAATTATTGTCCAAGTCGATAACCTGAAAATTCTTTGCCGTCTTCCAAATTGCATGCACACGAGTCGCCAAGGTTTTGAAACCGATCGATCGACCAAGGGGTCGCACAATAATAGTGTTTTGCATGCTATCATCAATACGAGCATGAATTTGCTCCGAAAAAGATATGCGAGGAAACAAACCAGTTCGATCCACCACGAAGTCGGTATCCAAAACTTCCAATCCATCATCGACCACTGTAGCCATAGTGCCCACCCCACCTGTTGATGATCCCGCCACCATAGAGGCGTACGATTTCTTGTTCCCTTCTCCGACACCAGCCCCTCCGTCAACCACCCCCAGAGGCGGTTGCTCCACCCCAGCCGCAACCATATCGACGTCCAGCCCTTCCGCAACAATAGTTTCTCCCGCCTCCTTCTCAGCCGGCAACACCTCCATATCTCCAGCATGGCCTTGCGTCTCCACCGTTGCTGGGAGAGAGCCGGCTATCACTTCTCCCGGTGGCTGTCCACTCGAATCACAAAACTTTGCCGCCGTAGGGATTCCAGCATTCTCCGAGAAAATAGGAGCATGCATCGTAGGTTTTTTTTCTAAAATACTAGCATACTTTTTTTGATTGAAGTTGTATTTCAACTAATGTCGATAGGCATGTTCGAGCAGAATTTCATACGTATAAATTTTAAATTTTTAGGTAACATCGAGTTTGGGGTTGTAGTACTGGAAATTCTCTATCGTATGACACTGACACGGTCAATTTTCGTCCATTATACACTGTATAAATAGAAGTAAACTGACTTTATTGATTCGATTGTAATGGGCGAACTCGCATATACAAATTAAAAATAATTAATTAATACGAGGGGCTGAGCGATTAGGACACTTAGGAGCTGTGTGCCCAAGATTTTGACATATAGAACAATGCTTCTTTTGTCCGGTTTTCTCTCGATGTTCGACCAAATCCTCGGCACAATATATTCTTGTAGAAGGTGGACGTCCTTTGGCTCGTAGTAGTGCTGGATCTGGGCGTATGATCGGTTCAGTGTCCACAGCATTTGGATCAACCTCATTTCCGATTGGAGGAAACTCTTTTTCGTAAACTTTAAGCACCGTTTTGAGTAAGTATACCGGATCAACCATATGCATGTATTCTATTCGTTGGTTAGTGCAAGCAGCAATGGCGTGTGCGCACGGGTATTTGAAAGTTTGGAATATTCCGCACTCGCAGGTTTTTGCCCTCAGATCTACAACGTAAGCGTTGTGCTGAATGCCTTCCATCCGCTTGGAAAATTCCGCAACACGAAACAAGTGTCCTTCTCGCGAGAAGAGAGTTGCTTGCACCTGTCTTGATTGGGCCAATTGAATATGCAGTCTTGAGCGGAAATCTGGATGGACTTGGTGTCCACCTGCCATGTACTCAGCTGCTTGCCTGCCCAAGGTCACAAAAAGGGTAGCTAAACGATAATAGGTGGCTTTGACAATGGAAGTGATAGGCAACTGCCGAACTCCCTTCAGTGATGAGTTCACTGCCTCAGCCAAGTTCGTTGTCATGTGACCAAAACGTTTACCCTCGTCATACGATGGAAGCCATTTTTCCTTTGGGATATTTTCAAGGTATTCAGCGCCCTTTTTGTTTCTCGCTCTCAGTTCATCGAGCAGTTCAGCCACCTCTTATTTGTAGTGCGAGTTGCCTACGGGATGACAGTTGAATAGTTATGGTCGAAAAACACATGAAAAAAGGTCGTAAATTGAAGCGAGTAACAAGTAATATAGTAAATGAAAATGACATAAATGACGTACCCATATCGAGCACCATTTGACGTTCATCACGATTCTTGTATTTCAGCAGGTAGTTTGCGGCTATGTGCCGCAAGCAAAAACGGTGGTGAATGTATGGAGGCTTCCAATAATCACCCAAATTTTGTATCGCCCACATCAGCGCTGTGCCTCTGTCAGAAATAACACACACCCCTTCATCCCTTCTTCTTCGTATTACAGGATCAAGGACATATTTTCGTAGGTTCGTAAGGAAGAACGTACAAGACTCCATATCCTCCTTCGGGACGATTGCGAATGCAACAGGAACGCATTTGCGATTGCCGTCCTGTGTTATAGCTAGAAGTAGGATCTGTGTATATTTTCCGTACAACCATGTGCCGTCGATTTGGACCATCGGTTTGCAGTGCTTGAATGTGTTGATGCACTGGGGGAAAGTCCAAAATAACCGGTGGAATTGACAAACACCTCGGACGACACGATCATTTTCGTATGCCAGAACCGTATCAAGTTTGACAACCATTCTGGGGATGTGTTTCTGCAGGAGATTAAGCCACGGGCGCAACTCTATGTAAGATTCCTCCCATCGGCCATACAATTCCTCTTTGGCCTTTTTCCTTGCATACCATGCTTTCGAATAACCTGGACGGAAGCCGGTGACAGCTTGAGCTGCAGCCTGACATGTGGGGACCGACACAGTGGGATTTGTTTTCACCAGTGTGGAAAAGATGTCCGCGAGGTACTTTGCATCCAGGTTCTTGTGATCCTGGTTGAGGCTAGAAACGGTGCATGTATGGGGCCCCTCAAGTTTTGTTATTTTCCAACGGTTGCCTGCCCTCTTCAACTCTGATATACGGATTTTCCATTTACAGCCTTGATCCTTTTGGACGCAGTGAGCCTTGTAGTATTTGGCTTGGGTTTTCTTAACCGTCGTCTCAACATTATGACGAAGGTTGTACTGCTTAACTGCCGCCACCGCAATTTCCTTCTTCGCGAACGCCATACCAATTCTTAGTTCACCATCAGAACGGTGGACTCGGCCATCTATTGTGTCGTCATGGAGAAAATCAGGGACGTCCATTGCATCCATATCAACCGTTGTGAAGTGGGATGGTGGTTGGAACATAGAAATTGGTCTTGCGTCTACAGGAAAGTTGGTCGCAGTCGGTTCTTCGTCCAAATCTGGTGGTGGAACGACAGTGTCTTCTGGGTCTTCTGGTAACTCTGTCAAGTCTTCTGGTTCGGGATAGAATGGCCCCAGCTCGTCTCCGTCTGGCTCGGGTTCTCTAATCGGTTCTTCGTTAGAAGCATCCTCCGGGAGCTGGAATAGTAGAGCTTCTGGAATCACTACCCTTTGAGGCGAGGATTGGGGTCGAGGAGCGGGAGACCTCTCACGAGATCGCTCAGGAACCTCATTTCCAAGACCAAAATCAAGATCACCATAAGAAGAATGTATTCCCATTGATGGTTGAACGTACTCCGTGCTAGGGACATACGTTGAGTGTCGTCCATATGATGAATCATGGTCGTGCATAGCGTAAGAAGATGACGCTCCCTCACCCCCAAAAGAAGAATGTCTCCCCATAGATGGTTGACCGTAGTCGGTGCCAGAGACATACATTGAGTGCCGGTCATATGATGCTTCATGGTCATGCGTAACGTAAGGAGCCGACGTTCCCTCCCCCCCAAAACTATAAGGATTGTATGGATTGTACGATGCATTTGTTGGTGCATCGAATTCATCGTTTGGGGGTTGGTTCAGGTCGAACCCGATACTAGCTACGCATGACTGCCTTGGAGGAGCAGATGACGATGCACCAACTTCGTTGTCTCGACAGAGTAGGGCAAAATCACGTCGTAGACCTGCGGTCGGGCTATCAACGTTGGCATTCGGATCGAAGTCGAAATTCGCCCGGCCCCAGCTTGGTATTTCGACAACTGGATGAGACTCGGAGAACGATACATACAGCTCGAGGGGCCCCCCGATTGAATGCTCGAAGTGGGCTTCCATCATCATTTGCACATCAGCATTTGCCGCAATTTGGCATACAGTGTACTGTAAAGGGTCTATAGATATTGGCACCCGATACTTCACGTCGGACAAACGATGATTATTGAAATGAGGAACTTTTGCCTCCAGTTCCTTGACCAACTTCTTGAACGATAATCTCCTCGGAAGCTTTATCGTTACCGGATCTTCGCAGTAAAAAAGGACGCCGAGTTCGGTACCCTCGAATATCTGCCCATCGTAGTAAACTTTCGTAGTAACTCCTCGTCCGGCCATTTGAATATTTTGAATGACTTTTGAAATTTTGATACTTAGAAAATTCTAAGAATTGATTGGCAATTGAAACTTATATTTTCGTTTTATGGTTCTTCTTCATATATAGGCAAAATTATTGGCCCTTGCAATCCAGGAGAATCTGGTTGTGTAAGGCAAATAATGGTTCACAGAGGTAACTTTGCTTGTCCATTACCTAAAACCGATAAGCAGGTAAGTGATAGATTTGATGGGAGGCAGGAATGGCGTGTGTGTGCCTGGGAGGCAGTCCCCTAAGTTTCGACAAGTAAGGGATAGATTTGATGGGAGGCAGGGTGAACCAGTACATCGCGTTCTATAGAACGCGATATTCGTACCTCGCGTTCTATAGAACGTGATGTTTTAAAGATATCGCGTTCTATAGAACGCGATGTCACTTTAAATGCTTTGTTTCAGATATTCCGTCAGAAGTTATAATAACCGTACTATTTACTATTTGTTTGTTTGTGTAATTGAGAACATGTTCGAGAATTTGAGACAATTGTAGTCTTCTAATTGAATACTACTACTGGTGCCTATAATGTAATTGAGTACTAGTAGTTTTACATAACTTGAAGTCCGTTTAACATTCATAAAGGATGAAATAAGACGTCATATAACATAATTGGAAGATCATTTCATAAGTTAATGGTTAATCTGAATCATCGTAGTCAGTGGACACGTCTGAACTTAGGTTTAGTTCTTCGATCATCTGTTGTTTTCTTTGTCTACGCCTGTACATAAAAAGTTGCAGCTCCTCCACAGCCGCATCAACATCCGGTGAAGACGGTGCGTGTTCAGTGTTCGGAGCAGGTTCTACGGGTGCAGACGTACTACCTTCGCCGGCGTTGACAAACTTAACATTGAAATCGACGTCTCTAGCTCCGACGGCATTGAGCCGGTCATACATGTTACGAACGTCTGTTTCGTTCGTAAGCTTCATAACATAGTGCGTTTCATTAGCTGACGGTGTTGGGATTCGACATTCCATGGCCGCAATTTGTTTGTCTGTGTGTTTACTAACCTCGACTGTTGTCAACTGTATTAAATCTTTCAGTGACATTTTGCCGGTGATTGTTGACTCAAAATAAGTATCGAGAAAATAAAATGTTGCCTTAAATTTTGCCATAAGATGAGCAAGGATTGGGTGTTTAGAGAGAATTTGGAATGAGTAAATGATGGTGGAATTCGTGGGTATTTATAGGAAAGGAAAAACACCACATAAATAAATTTAAGTCGAATTTCATTTAACAAAACTTTCAACATGTATTCTTTAATAAGTAAATTGAGACAACTACATAAATTATCTATAAAATTCGAAACAATATATTCAGTAGCTCCGGCGGGCAAATTTGATCGGAGGTCCCGACTAAAAGAAGCAGAGAGCGAAATCCAGATGTAAATGTTGGCTGCCACGCCGCATCTGAAATGAGTAAATGGTAGCAGCTTTGATCCACATTAACAAATGTAATCGGCACCCGCCGCATCTGAAAATGTCGATCTGAATCCGCCCCCGCTTCCTAAAAGTCCTTTCTTTTCAAAACTGTAGCCGGGGATCCTCTCGACGGCGGCTACAGAAGCAGCCATTGAAGCCACTACTGCAGCATACAACCTCCAAAATATTGCGATATGTCGGTAAATATTAAGGTATGTACCCCCGATGAACACAAATCTTTAAGTGAACTCCAACTATCATAAAGGAACAATATTTCAGACATAAAAATTGCAACGGAAAAAAACTCAGCATTACACGAACTCATATTCAACTGACCTAAACTAAACTTAACTGCTTACAAAAATCCATCTTCATGCATATATATATATACAAACATCTCATAGACCTCGCGTTCTGTACAACGCGATGTAAGAGTGACCTCGTGTCCTACAGAACGCGAGGTTGCCACGTCATCGTATTCACCTCTATAAATAGCAAACTCTTGGAGTGGCAAGGAGCACCGAGATAGATTTTTTTCTGTATTCACGTACGCAGTTTTCGCTTGAAGCTACTAATGGCAACATAGCGCATATTTTGGAAGTTTTGTTTTAATTTAACTTCCAAAATATTGCGCTATGTCGTTATTTTTAGTTACTACTGAAAATATAACGTGTATTTAGTATGAGTTTCCCGCTTTAAAAACTCTAATATTATTGTTATTAATATTATTGTTGTTATTATTATTATTAATATTATTATTTTAATTATAATTTTTATTTTAATTTTAATTTTTATTTTTATTTTTATTGTAAATAAAATTTGTTATTATTGTATAATAAATGAGTTTCCCGCTTTAAAAACTCAAATTTAAAAAACCCCACGACCTCGCGTTCTACAGAACGCAATTTCTTTAGAACCTCGCGTTCTATAGGACGCGATGTCCTTTCTGACCGTTCAGTTCACGCGTCTGATCACTGACACGCCTTTTCAGTGAACCTCGCGTTCTATAGGACGCGAGGTACATGAACCTCGCGGTCTATAGAACGCGAGGTTCATTAACCTCGCCTCCCAAACGACGCGAGGTCTTCTATAAATTGGAGGTTTTTTTTCTAAAAACCTCCACAGAGCGCGAGTTCTATACAAATTTTACAAAATATTGTCAGCAATTTTTATATATCGTTCGATCACATGGAGCCCTTGCTACGCAACCAAGCGAGTCATTGCAGTGAATATTGGCGAAATAGTCCACAGGTATTATTTTTTCCCTATTAATTTCTAAAAAAATTTGTTTAATTAAATTTTTTTATTTGACTAACTATTATATTTTATTTTTTTTCAGGGATACGAACGTAACTTACAATGTTACCTTAATCGTATCACCGTCGAACCCGTTCCTGCTGTTATGCGTATGATTGAGCGCGCTGGTTTTGGGCACATAGCTCGCTATATAGGGGGTGAAAGTTAGACCGTCGTTGATCAGCGCGCTGATAGAACGGTGGAGACCCGAGACGCACACGTTCCATCTTCCATTTGGCGAGGCAACAATTACGTTGGAGGATGTTGCCTACATTCTCGGGTTGCCTATAAATGGCAGCGTTATTACTGGTATAGCGATGGCGGATTGGCGACACCTATTTGCTGATCAATTGGGCGTGATGCCCCCTGATAGAGCGTGGGACGGAGGGAAAATTTCTCTACCGTACTTGGAGGACGCGTTTGGAAACCCTCCACCCGATGCGGATGAAGTTACACTTCAGGTATTTTTTTATTATATTTAGTATGCTATTATTACATTTATTATTAAATTAAAATTATTTATTTGCACATTAGGCTGCTTTATGAATTTTTTATGATGAATTAAGACAATATTTAGGATCTTTTTAATAAATATTTCGGATGAATTATAAATATGTAGGATAAATTTTTAGGATGAATTCAGTAACTATTTAGGATACTTTATTAAATATTTAGGTTGCCTACATTAAATTATTATTTGCACATTAGGCTGCTTTATGAATTTTTTATGATAAATTCAGACAATATTTAGCATCTTTTTAATAAATATTTCGGATGAATTATAAATATGTATGATGAACTTACAATTTTTTTATTTAGGATGAACTTACAATTCTTTTAATTAGGATGCCTTTATTAATTTATATTTTCACAGCGGTGTGCGCGAGCCCACATCTTGCGCATTATTGGCGGGATATTAATGCCCGACAAAACTCGCAACAAAGTGCACGTTATGTGGCTTCGTCATCTGACAAATTTAGACGAGTCTGGACGAAAATCTTGGGGGTCAGCTGTCTTGGCGTTTCTTATCAGAGACCTCTGCAGAAACGTTGACGCCTCCAAAGCATCGATGGGAGGATGCTGTTTATTCCTGCAGGCTTGGGTTTGGCTTCGGATCCCTACTTTGGCACCACAGCTTAGGATTCTCAGTCCTCTGTCATTTCCGCTTCTACGGAGGTACTACATAATCTACTATATTTTTTTATTTAATTATTTTATTTAACGATCTTTTTCATTATTTAAAGGTGGAGCACCGCAGTAACCCACGTCGGCCTACCGGACTCCCAGAAAGCATACAGACATACATTCGATGCCTTGACGGAGGACAAGGTAATTCAACAATTATTTTGGTTTTTTCCATACTATTTTTTCCAATAATATTTCATATAGAAATTTTACTAACTTTTTCATTCTTTTTAGTTCGTGTGGAGGCCCTACGATTCAGAGGAGATTCATATCATTACTCCAGCAGATATTGTGCAAGAGCGAGACCTCTGGATTTCCGTCGTGCCGCTGCTGAACTACGAAATTTGCGTGTGGCATTCTGCGGATAGGGTACTCCGACAGTTCGGGTACGTCCAAAATGTTCCACGCCCTCCGCAAAATATGGACGAGTTCCACAATCTTACGCGTCAGGGGAAGACGGAGATTGACTGGGCCGAGCACCACGCTAGCTGGATAGCGCTTTGGGGTCAACGATTTCTCAGACGCCCAGAGTTTCTCCAACCAATTATGGTAGGGGGTCCTTTGGTCACTTTCAATTATGAGAAGTGGTATAGGGACAATGGGATGCCACATATCCTTACTCCGGCCGAGCTCGAAGCAGGGCTTCCCCAGCGACCCCAAAACCGCCCACGCGGGAGCGGGCGAGCGAGCCAGACCCAGAGCCAGTCCCAGACCCAGAGGCAGACCCAGAGGCAGTCGACGCAGCGCGGTCCGAGACCACGATATGACACTCCAGGGGCATCATCTTCTGCCCCACCATTGCATAGCGGTCCATCGACTTTCGAGCAGACGATGCCTCCACCCCAGTTCAGCTCCACTGATGCCTATTGCCCCCAGACGCCCATGACTGACCTTCTACTTATCGATTATCCACCTCAGTATGAGTTTCCGATGGTGGAGAATACGCGGATAGGTAGTTTGTTTTACTCCCCGCCTAGGCCCAGCACAGATCCGCAGATCGCGCACGATGGTCAGGATGATAGGGACCAGGGACCACCACACGATGGACCGAGGAGGAATCCGGATCGCCAGCGTCATCCACCCGACTGCGGAACCGGTGGACATAGACATTTTTAGTTTTTTTTTGTTGTTTTCTACTTATGTTTTTAATATTTATGTAAAACACTTTTAAATTTTATAATGTCGTATTCTAATTTTGTTTATGAATTATAATTTTGTTTGCATATTATAAATAAACTTTATAATGTTTATTTAATTTTTTTTACTAAATTTAATAGGATTAAAAAACAGAAAATCGACATTAGTTGAAATACAACTTCAATCAAAAAAAGTATGCTAGCATAGGGTTTTCGAAGCCATTTTAAACTATTGTAGAATGGATGGAAATTAACCATGTTGGTATCATACGATAGACAATTTTCAGTACTACAACCCCAAACTCGATGATCGCTAAAAATATACCATTTACATGCTCGAAATTGGGTTCGAACATGCCTACTTACGCATGTTTTAGCTTCTGGTTCAGGCTGGAAATGCACAGACCTCGCGTCCTACAGAACGCGAGGTCTGTGCGATATATTCCAGCCGCCTTTTCAATTTCTCGGTGACCTCGCGTTCTACAGAACGCGAGGTACTGTTAAACCGTTAACACGGACTGCAACGCCACGTCGACTAAAATCGCGTTCTGTAGAACGCGATATCGTACCTCGCGTCCTACAAAACGCGAGGTTTGTAGACCTGACAAGAAAGGGGGTCATTTTGCCAAATAAAAGTTTTTGGGAACTATTTTTTAAAATAATAATTAAAAAGGGATTTTTCACCCAAAATTGCCCATGGGGTTCCTGTAAACAATTTTCCCAGCAGGGAAACAATGAGTCATTGCCATGTTAGGCTTCATCATCAATCAATCCTCCACTCAGCTGCCCTCTAGACTATAGTATTGTTCTCTTTTGTTTTCTCAATTTTTTATTTCAATATATTAGTTCAACGGTCTCCTTCTTTTAATATAACAAAATTTCTTGAAAATTTGTTTTTAAAAATATTAATTTAAAAAAATATTATTATGAAAAAAATGATTTATTCGAAAAATATTTAAGTTCATACTTTTCTTCAGAAAAATAACTTTTTCACATACTTTATTTTCTTTTATGTTATATAAAAAATAATTAAAATTTTACTAGTACAAAATAATAATTGAGAGTACGTTAAAAAAGAGTTTAAGCTCATTTAAAAATCTTCCCCTTAATAAAGCATTCCCATTTTGATTTATAGGTGAAACACTTTTGACACTGAAGAAAAATTTTGATTTTCAATATGTAAATAATAAAATTTAAAAAAAATCATGAAATTCAATAAATCAGGCAAGGTAAAAGAATATATTCATGAAGTACACTATGCATGATCTAGATTTGCATAGGAATATAAATTCAATTATAAAGTAAATCTATTGTTATCAATTTTCTTATGATTCCACATTACTTAGACATCTCAAGAAAAATGGCTTTTAAAAATAAAACTTGCGGGATGCCAATTGTTGAATTAAAACACTTTTAGAAAATGATACCAAATGATATTTGAGATAAAACCAAAAAGTTATGATATCAATTCTGATACAAGGATGCCTTGACACGTTGGAACCTTCACTTGTTTGCTTGGAGGCAAACGTAGGGCCCTAGACTCAAGGAAGAAGAGTTAGACATAAATCTAGAAATTCAAAAGAAACTTGTTTGGAATTTTTTGAAAATTTTGAAATTAAGATTGAAAAATCAAAGAAACAATGACAAGATGAAGAATTAGAAGATTATTAATAAAAATAAAAGTAAAAGGATAAAAAAACAATTATAAAAATAAATAAAACAAATATGAAAAATTCCAGCTTTGTTTATAGAGATGGCATCAATGGAGGTTGATGAAGAAGATAATTATGGCGTGTGGAATTGATAGATGTATCGCGAAATCTTCTAGCCACAATTGACTAAGCAACCTCCGTGATATAACTCTAATTGACCCTCCTACCTACAATTAGATAGGTAACTCGGAGTGTGAAGATCCTTCATGTTTCTTGAGTTTTTGACATTGGATTGGTGTGTTTCAAGATTTGTTGGAAAGGTAACTAAATGAAGGCCAATTCATTATACGACATCTTAGCCCAAAAATGCTCAGATCCCATTCGAAAGTCGTCTCAACTCGACTATTTTTCAGACTTGAAAAATAATTTTAACTTTTTGTCCAAGATGCATTGTTTTACCACTTCCATATGTAAGTTAGTTCTTTTGAAAATTACTTGCATATGCGACATTTGAAAATGATACCTACCGAAAGAGATTTAAAAATATTGATATGTTTGTTCAGACAAAAAATGGTTTTCAACAAGAAACATATTAAAGTTAAGGATTTTTCATGAAAGATAAAAGAAAATGAAATTCGAGTCTTGACCTAAACATTATGATGAACTAAATTGAGATAAAAACATTTAACTTTAAAATAAGTCATCAAAATTACTCTTACCATGCATGAGACAATAAATATAAATTTATATATACATTTGACTTTAAGAAACTCGTCAAGATATTTCAATATATACTCAAACATACAATGAATAATGAGTGAAAGCATGGTTATAAGACCAAATAAATGGAGCAACTTTGTGAAATAAAAAAATCATTTTGAAATTAATTTAAGGATTTCTCATTTAAAGGACATTTGAACAAGTTCATAGATATATGAAATTTTAATCCAACTTGTTTTTGTCACACAATGCAATATAAGTCAAATCATGCATGTTCTAAAAGTGGTTAATCAATCAAAGCTTAGTTTTGAACTTTAAAACTCATTTTCTCTGGAAAAATGACTATTAAGGTAGTAAAAATTTGATAAAAAAAAACATTTGTATGAACTTGAAAATTTTCAAAACTTTCAAATGATCGATAAAACCAAATTGTTCAGGTGATCATTTGACTTTAATAGAAAGAAAATTATAAATTAAATTAGTTGAAATAATATTTTAATGTAATAAATTAAAAAAATTTAGATTGAATTGAATATACTCAATTTTTCAAAAATAATTCAAAGTTGGAACAAAAACCAAATTGGTTTTTAATTCTTTGAATTTATAATATTTATGTTGTTTAATTATCTTTGGAGTTATATTGTTTTGTACTTGTGTCTATTTTTGCCCTATTGATTTTGATTTAACAAAAAGGGGAGAAATGTGATATAAATTTTTTTCAAAGTGTTTCAAAAACAAATTGTCTTTTAGCCTTAAAGAAAGGGGGTGAAGTAAAAAATTGTTTTGGTTTTATTATATTAAAAAAGGGAAATTGCTAAATTTATAATTGATTTTGATAGAACAAGTACTAATTTGTAAAAAGAAATAAACGTTTTCATGTACTCAATTTACTCACTAAATTGACAAGCATTTCAACTTAAATATTTTTTAAGTCAAAATTTAAATCCTCAAATTTTTTCTAAGAGTTTTGGTACTCAAAATAACCAATTTGATAAAGGAGTATCGATATGACCTATGACTAATCGGTATCGGTTTCACTACTACAAACCAAGCTTGTGTTTACTAGATATAGGTTACTGATACGATTATACACGTATCGGTATGCCTTTTTGAAATTGGAAACCAAGTTTCTTTTGGGTGTCTGTACGACTTGTAGCGTACTGGTACGAGGTTAAAGGTTTTTCAAATCTTTAATTTAATGATTCGACCGCTGCCTTGTCAGTTTTATTAGAATCATAACTTTTGAAACTCAAATACCCATATTGATACCTCTATAGGCGAATCGATACAATATTTTAAGCAAGTGTACTAAAGATTCCAGTGACCAAACTGAGTACCAGTACGGTACGATACGGACTATATCGATACCTTTTGTAAAATTCACACTTCGTAATGATACGTCTCCTCACGTACCGATACGCTTTTGTTGCAACGACTCTTTCATCTTATGACAGTACCGATACGACTTTACGCGTACCAATAATCAGTATTGTTAGACAACATTTATTGCGAGAAAAATACTGCCCAACGGCTATAATCAATATCCCAACTACCCAAACGGCTAGAAATTAATAAGGGGACATAAAATCAAGTCTTCAAAGCTTTTTCAACAACCATTCATCAAGTCTAAAGCATTCAAGTACATATCCAACATCTTTGAGCTCTATTTGACAAATCTTGTAAACCCACTTGAATGTTCTTAATTGTAATATTTTAATTCAAGTGTTTGGGATTGAGTGAGCTTTAAATTGTGCAAACATGTTGTCTTATATATGAGGTGTCTTATTAAGGAAGAGTTGTAAGGTTATCTCTTTGAGCCTTAAAAGAAAAGCAAATTTAATAGATTTGAAAAATCGTTAGTGTGGATAGTTAAGGTAGTAAATGTAAACATTATTGAGAATGTTGAACCATTCTAAAATTTTTGTGTCAATTTTCTTTTACGTATACCAAAATATTAATTGTCAATTCATCCCTTTTGACCATTTGCAATTAATTGTTTATCCCAACACAAATTACATTAAAAAAAGGAGAGAAATATGAAAAATCCCTAATTTGTTGTAGCTTGATTTGAGAATATCTTGGAATCCTTTACCGTGTTCTTCAACTCATATCAAACCCTGAAAAAAATTTATCTGCTATTTACAGACCAAGCACTAAAGGAAGGTTAATTTACCGCTGCGTTCCTAAAAAAATACACTAAATCCAAAATGTGATTTCAAGAAGCCAAAAAGCTGAAAAATCTAGTATTTTCCGTTTAGCACTATTCAATGATGTAGACAAACACTTTCCATCTAAAAGACAAACGTTTAGCATTTTTTTTAGGAAACGGTTGGTTCGCGAAAAAAATTAGGGTAAACTATATAAATGACCATTATATTATTAGAAAAGTCGCGATTTGACTACTTTATTTTTTTCTTAAGCAATTAAACAATCATACTATTAAATTGGATGCAATTTGACCACCAACAGTTAGAGGTTAACGGAAGGGTGACGTGGCAGTTAAAAAAATAAAGGGTATAATTATACATTTGGTCATCGTTACTTATACACTCTATTAATTTGATCATAATTTTAATTTAATAAAATAAATTAATTATTTAACTATTTGGTGACATGTGTCACCACCTTATTGGAAGACTTTAATTATTTTTATTTCTCCAATAAGGTGGTGACATGTGTCACATGATTGGAGAAGGAAAATTAAAAACAAAGAATTGAGGGTGGAGGGATTTAAACCAAGGTTGGATTGGTGGGAGGCTGGGCTTGCCACTAGGTCAAGCTTACTTTTATGATATGAAATACCACATATAGTATATGTTTATATTGTTATTAATGCTTGGAAAAATTGAAAGTAACAAAATTGTGGTTAAGGGGATTCAAACCAAGGCTCCCTTGGTGGAAAGAAGCATGTGCTTGCCACTGGGCCAAGCTTATTTTTGTGATATGAAGTATAACATATAATATATCTGTTATATTACTATTAATGCATGGAAAATGGAGGAAATGTGGTTTTAGGGAACTTGAGCACAACATACTTATGATGCATAAAATCATCTAACCCAATTAAATAAATCTAATAATCAAATTAAAATTAACAATATCTTGTATATATTTTAAATTACATTTAGTGCGAGATTAACATAAAAAATTTAAAATTATATTATATTTATTTAGAAAATTCAAACTCACAAACATAATTCAATCAATTTAATATAATTTTAAATTTTTTATTTTAATCGTGCACTAAATATAATATAAAATATATACAAAATATTGTTAACTTTAATTTTTTTTTGAAAGGTCGAAAATTGGACCTCGTTAAAAATTCCTTCCTAGTGAAGGAAAAAAGAGTGTCCCACTACTTTTTATTCGATAAGGAATATCGCAAAGATCCCATTACATTTTAAAGAGCAGCATTGTATAAGTGCATCAACCGCTCGAAGAAAAACGAAAACAAAAAGCTAACCAATACCTTTTTTAGCCAGGCAGACAGCCTCCACATTACTGCATCTAGGGATCCATCTATCACAAAGACCGAAAAATTTAATACGCTCTATAATGGAGAGAACTTTATCTCGAACTGAAACCGGCGGAGTCACCACATTTAGACACCAATCTACAACAGTTTTACAGTCTAATTTAGAGATCAGTCTATGACTTCGTGCCCACTCTGAAGCATAGAAGAGATTCGCACCATGGCACAATGCTTCTAACTCTATCCAGGCCGGGGATCCGGTCCGACTGGAGCAGAGAACTGGAAAAGGACCGTACCTTTAACATTCCTTAACAACCCTCCTATGCCACCCTTACCACCTTCAGCGTCGACCGATAGGGCTCCATCAGTATTTAATTTCAAGAAACCAGTAGGGGGAGAAGACCATTTGCTTATGACCAGTCTATCAACCCGATGTCTGGGTACTGAGGAAAGGAGTGAGAAATCAGACAAGAGAGAATCAAAAGGGATGGAGCAGTCAGGAAATTTTGCTTTCTGCCAAAACACCAATCTTAACCAAATTAGAAAGTCCAACTTAAGCCAATCGATCTTTTTCCCGTAGAAAGATATTTCGTTTCTAAACAACCAAACTGACCAAAAAATGGCGAAGGGTACCATCCCAGCCATTCCTTGTTTTTAAACTCACTCATGACCGCCCACATTTCTAAAAGATTTCGAAGGTCAATAGGAAGGGCAACATGGAATTTATCTTTCTCGCAAAAGTTGGTCCATATTTTCCAGACTCCGTAACACTCTATGAAAAGATGAGAGACTGTTTCGACAACAGAATTGCATAAGGGACAAGTAGAGTTCTCGAGATTGTTCACTCCCCTCTTAGCCAGTTTCGACTTCACCGGCAGTCAGCCCCAACAAACCGACCAAACAAAAATCTCCACCTTTGGTGGGGCTAAACCCAACCAAATGCATCTTCTCCAAAAAGGATCTCCTGGATAATTTTCAGAAAAAATGGTGCGCAGGGATTTAACGGAGAAGGTTCCATCGCTAGTCCCTAACCACTTTACCCCATCTCTATCTGAGTAACTAGATTTGAAGTCGTTTAAAAGAGCCATGAGGGCATTCCATTGTTGTTTCTCCCAGTCAAATAACGCCCTTCTCAACTGGATTGACCATGACCAAGATAAACTGGTTTTTGTTCCAAAATCACTGATGCTGCCCAATTTATTCATTGCCAAAGCAAAGATGCGTGGGAAGCTCTCCTTAAGCGAGACATTTCCTAACCAAACATCATGCCAAAAATTAACATTCTTGCCATTACAAACTAGAATTGCTAGATTTTTCCCGAAAGCGATCCCAAATTGGTCATCTTCAAAGAAGTTCTTAGCAATGCCATACCACAACCATGAGGAGTCTCTGGGTCGAGATTGACCGGGGATGATGTTCGACCCCGATCTTGGAATTTTGATGTTAAGTATCCTCTTCCATAAGCTATTCGTCTCGTTGCCATACCTAACAACCCATCTACACAGAAGCGATCTATTTAAGATGTTAAGGTCGGTCACTCCAAGACCACCCTGATTTTTTGAACATCAAACTTGCCTCCAATTGGTCCAATGGATTTTCGACTTCTCCTCACTACCACCCCATAGAAAATCCGACATTATTTTGTTGAGACGAGAGCTGATCGAAACTGGCATCTTGAATAGGGATAGAAAATATACAGGCAAGCAACTTAGAACTGATTTGATCTGTGTTAATCGCCCACCAATTGACAAGAACTTGGCTGACCACCCACCTAATTTATTAGAGAACTTTTTCAAAATTGGTTCCTATATCGACACTGAGTTCCTTCTCGCACCCAAGGGCAATCCTAAATAATCCACAGGAAATTTACCTTATAGGCACCCAATGTTCGACGACCATTGCTGAACTAAGTTCTCCTGTAGATTAATGCCAAAAACCCTGCACTTTTTGAGGTTAAGTTTTAATCCAGATGCAAGTTCGAAAACCCTTAAGACACGTTTTATATTGTATAATTGGTCCTCCTTACCCTCACAGAAAATCAACAAGTCGTCTACGAATTGTAAATGGGAGACTTCAATGTGTTCTGAATTGTTTCTAACAGACAGTCCCATAAACAAATTCAAGGTCGTCGCTGTTGAGTGTGTAAAAGTTCTATTATTTACACCCTTTTTAACCCATATTTCTGCTGCATTCAAGCATCATTGCATTGCATTTAGGTTAGTTTTCAGTAAAACATCACAAATGGATTAAAAGCACGGATTCTACTAAAAGATGGCTATTTTTGCAGGTATCTGCCATAGTAGACGAAGAAGGCAGGCGCAGGGCAGAGAAGCAGGAAAGCTGAACTGAACAAGCAGACGAAGAAGACGAAGCTGCCATGGACCTGTCGTGACAGCATGGTGACAGCAGACTTATGAAGAGGAAAAGTAAAGTGGACCTCGATAGATAGAGAAAAATCTGCTCGTCTGTCGTGTGAAAGCCACATATTTTTCCAAGCCCCGGATCAAAAGATATGTCAAGCCAAAGCTCAAGGAGAGGAATTCCCATAAAACAATGAGGCGGCTGAAAAGTAGGAATCCTTAGAGATTAAGCATTTATTCGAATCTTACTTTTAATTAAAGTTGTAATCCTTGTTACCTTAGAAGACTTGAGCCCAAAGCTTATATAAGGGCATAGATTTAACCTAGGAGGCATAATCGAATACCCCATAACCGAAACCTAAACCCCTCTGTCGTCCACCCGTCACCGACATGTTCTAAATTCCCCCTAGGGCCACGGGTTGTTTTGTAAAGTAGTTGCAAGGGTTGTTTTGTTTTAGGATTTTCCAAGTTCAATAAAATAAACTTCAAGTTCTCTTATTTTGGTTTTAATATCTTGCAAGAGCATCGGGAGAGCATTGTGAGGTTATCCATTTACTTAGCATCGGGAGAGTTAAGTATACGAAAGAAATAAGAGCGAGTTCTCTAGTTTATAGTTGAACTATCTTGTGCCTAGGGATAGGGCAAGGTTAAGTGGCTAAAGAAGAATTCATACACATCGGTGTTCATCCTTCGATTCACGCCGGGAGGTATCGTCAAAGACGTGATCATCGACAGACTTGGACCTAGGGATAGGCCAAGGCAGATCTGGGATTCTTGCCAAGCTTGAAGTACGGAGTTGGTGTTCGCTGCCGCGACAGCCAACGGACAGCCGCCGCGACAGGTGCTGTCGACGACGGAGCGACAACAGAACTGGAGATCCTAAGCAATTCAATACCTGCACTACCGAGCAATTCAATACCAGCCCATTCTCTCTATCTTGATAACTCAATCTTATATTTACGTTTTTCATATTACTCTCGTGACAATCTTCTAAACTATTTCTTTTACTTCGTGCAGTAAACTAAGGTGAAGTCATTAGCCCAATTCCTATGGAGACGATATCTGATACTTCGTATCACTTTACTACTTGCGTCGTGTACACTTGCACTACAATTGCGATAGACTCTTTTACACGCAACAAGTTTTTGGCGCCGTTATCGGGGATTGGCAACATAACTACATCTTTCTTTTATTGCACTTTTCGTTTTTATTTTTATTTTTGTTTTCGTTTTTATTTTTATTTTTTTTACTTTTCTTTTGTGCCTTCAACTCTCGCTTTTCACGAGGTTTTCTTGTTTATGCGCAGATATAAAAGAGGTGAAGATCCTGAGTATCCATTAGATCCGGAAATTGAACGTTCCTTTAGTCTCAAGAAACAACTTCGTCGCCTTTTAGACAGAAACGAATACCTCGAGGAACAGCTAGAGAAGATGGGCCATAACCAACCTGCTGGCGGTCGCATACCACCCCTTGGCGACAATAACCCACCTGTCGGCGACCCGCCCGCAGCAGATGGACGACGGTCATGTCGTGACTACATGCTGAACGATCATGTAGAGCTGGAGACCACGCTGCCGGATATTGATGTTGATAACTTCGAGCTTAAACCTGTCATGTTTAGTATGATCAACAATGTCGGGCAGTTTAGTGGTGCTGTGACAGAAGATGCTAGGGAGCATCTCAAAACGTTCCAGGAGATCTGTGGTTCGTTTAGACTACCAGGAGTTAGTCCGGAGATACTGAGGCTTCGGTTATTCCCCCATTCATTGAGGGACAGAGCTAAAACGTGGTGGAATAAACTTACACCGGGTTCCATTATGACTTGGGCAGATCTAACTCGTGAATTTTTATCTCGTTTTAATCCTTCGCATTTATCTGAGCGATTACGTAACGAAATTGCTACTTTTCAACAGGAAGATGACGAGCCGATGCACGAGGCCTGGGACAGATTTACTACTCTTCTACGGAACTGCCCAATGCATGGATTCCCCGTCTGGAATCAGGTAACTAAATTCTATAATGCTGCTAACTTACAAACTCGCATTCGGATTGATTCTGCAGCAAATGGATTATTATTGGATAAAGATGCAGATGAGGCATTGCAAGTTTTGAAGAATCTGGCTAAGAATGAGGAGCAGTTTCCGACAGCTAGAAGAGGGGGTAAACGAGTACTTGCTGTCAAGGACTATGAGGCCGACAGCACTATGAAATCACAGGTAGCATTCCTTACTAAAGCAATGAAACAGTTATTGAATGAAGATGAATTATAAGGATTTGCTGTCGAGGAAGTTTGTACTTTCTGTGAGGGAAATCATAGTAGGGATGAGTGCCCAATAAATGTAGAAGAGGGAAAATATGTTGGAAATTACAAGCCGAACTACAATTCCAACAATTATAACCCTAATTGGAGGAAGGATCCCAAATTTTCCTGGAGTAACCCTAACAATGCCCTGAATCCGCAAACATATAATCAGAATCAGGGGGGACCTAGATTGTTGACGCGACAGCAACTGCCGCCGCAGAACCTGCCGCCGCAGCAGCAACAACAGCCACCACCTGCCACGAGTAGTATATTGGAGCAGACTCTGGCCACCTTTATGTCTCAGACCGGTACGTATATGGAGAATATGAATCAGTTTGTCAAGAAAACGGAAACCTTTATGGATAAAACCGAGATGAGGATGACAAACCATGAAGCTACTTTGAAATCTCTAGAGACACAAATGGGTCAGGTTTCTCAACATATTAAGCCGAGGCAGAATGGAGGATTTCCTAGCAATACTGAAAATGCTAGACCGCCCCCACATGAGCAATGTAAGGCGATTACTACTAGGAGTGGGAAGAAACTACCAGGGCCGGAAAAAGAAGCTGACACAGAAAAAGAACCTGCCTTGGATAAACCTGCCGAGGAAGCTGCCCCGACAGGTGATAGACAGACTGCTGCCGATGAGCCTGTCACGACAGCAGAAGCGACAGAGGAGAAAAAAGATGATTATCGTCCTCAGATTCGCATGCAGTGGGAAGGACGTATTGCTGATTATCGTCCCCCACCACCTTTTCCTCAACGGATACAGCAAGCTAAGCATGAATCTCAACTTAAAAAAATTTATGATATTTTTAAGCAGGTTCATATTAATATTCCGTTGTTAGATGTTGTTAGAGAGATGCCCGGTTATGCTAAATTTCTCAAGGATGTTATGTCGAAAAAATCTAAACTTGGGGAATTTGAAACGGTAAGGATGCAAGAAGGTTGCATGAGTATTCTTCATCGGCAGCCACCCCAGAAAAAGAAGGATCCGGGGAGCTTCATCATACCTTGTGTAATCGGCGACAAATTTGTGGGTAAGGCACTTTGTGATCTTGGTGCCAGTGTTAATCTAATGCCCAAATCTGTTTTTCAGAAACTAGGTATTGGCAAGGCGCGGCCCACGACAGTTACCCTATAGCTAGCCGACCGCTCTTACGTTCACCCCGAGGGAAAAATTGAAGATATTTTGGTAAGAGTGGATAAGCTTATTTTTCCTGGTGACTTTCTTATTTTAGATTGTGAGGCAGACGAGAACGCACCAGTCATCCTTGGGCGACCCTTCTTAGCCACGGGAAGATCATTGATTGATGTGGAGAAAGGAGAACTCACCATGCGCGTCAACGATCAAGAAATTAAGTTGAATGTTCTCCAAGCGATGAAACATGCTGATGTGGACGAGGAATACAAAGCCATCATTGAGGTGACCTTTGATCAACCCTGCATCAGGTCGGGCTGCCCGGATATAAAATTTGGTCACTGCTGCGACAGCCACCTACAGGCCTGTCACGACAGCGATGACGACAGCGACTACGACAACACCGACGACAACAACTCCTCTGAATCCGATACATCTGATACTGAAGGTCATGAGGAGGTAAACTGGTTAGACCATCGTCCAGGTAAGTTATTCGAACCATTGAATTATACTTTGGATAACCATTTAATCCAAAAGCCATCTACTGTTGAACCATCTGTCTTAGAACTTAAGCCCCTGCTAGGGCAGCTTAAATATGCTTATCTTGGTTGTGATGACACACTGCCCATAATCATCTCTGCTAAGCTGCCGCAGGAACAGGAACGACAGCTGATCGACATGTTAAGGCAGCACAAAAAGGCGATTGGATGGACGATAGCAGATATACAGGGCATTAGTCCGGCGATATGCATGCACAAAATCCTCCTAGAGGAAGATCATAAGCCGACTATTGATGCCCAAAGGCGGTTAAACCTTGCGATGAAGGAGGGAGTGCGTAAAGAGATAATTAAATGGTTAGATGTTGGTATTATTTATGCCATCTCCGATAGCAAATGGGTAAGCCCGGTGCAATGTGTTCCCAAGAAAGGAGGAATGACCGTGATAACCAACGAGAACAATGAGTTAATCCCAACCAGGACTGTGACCGGTTGGAGGGTTTGTATGGACTATCGGAAGCTTAATAAAGCTACCCGAAAGGACCACTTTCCTTTACCCTTTATTGATCAAATGCTTGATAGATTAGCGGGTAAACCTTACTATTGTTTTCTTGATGGTTATTCAGGTTACAATCAAATTGCTATTGCACCAGAGGATCAAGAGAAAACGACTTTCACATGCCCCTACGGAACATACGCATTTAGGAGGATGCCGCTCGGCCTCTGTAACGCACCTGCCACCTTCCAAAGGTGCATGATGGCTATATTCTCCGACATGGTAGAGGACTTCTTAGAGATATTTATGGATGATTTTTCCGTCTTTGGAGACGATTTTGAGAGCTGCCTCGGCAATCTTCAAAAGGTACTTGAAAGATGTGAAAAAGCTAATCTTGTTCTAAATTAGGAAAAATGCCATTTTATGGTAGATGAAGGGATAGTCCTAGGCCATAAGATTAGCTGCCGTGTGATAGAAGTCGACAGGGCCAAGATTGAAGTCATAGAGAGGCTGCCGCCGCCAACCACAGTCAAGGGCATTAGGAGTTTTTTAGGGCATGCTGGTTTTTATAGGAGATTCATTGCAAATTTCTCAAAAATTACCAAGCCCCTATGCAATCTCTTAGAGCAGAACCAACCCTTTGACTTTAATGAGGAATGTACTGAAGCATTCAAGGTTCTGAAGGAAAAGCTAGTGACAGCCCCCATAGTACAGCCACCAGACTGGACACAGCCATTTGAGATTATGTGTGATGCTAGTGACTATGCTGTCGGGGCAGCACTTGGGCAGCGCAAAGATAAGCTGTTTCATGTCATATATTATGCCAGCAAGACATTAAATGACGCCCAAGTGAACTACACCACCACAGAAAAGGAGCTATTAGCTGTGGTGTTCTCCATCGACAAGTTTCGTTCTTACATACTTGGGACGAAAGTAATAATACACACCGACCATTCTACCCTAAAGTATTTGTTCGCAAAGAAGGATGCAAAGCCTAGATTGATACGGTGGATCTTGCTATTACAAGAATTCGACCTTGAGATCAAGGACAAAAAGGGGACAGAAAATCAGGTGGCAGACCACTTGTCGAGGTTAGAAAAGGGACAGAGTCTACCAATTGATGAGACAAACATACTGGAGACCTTCCCAGATGAGCAGCTCTTTGCTGCCGCAATCGCTGTCGCGACAGCCATGGCGGCAGGTAAGTCTTCTAACCTTCCCTGGTATGCTGATTTCGTTAATTTTATAGTTAGCAGAATATTACCTTCTGATCTTAATTATCAAGCAAGGAAGAGGTTCCAAAATGATGTTAAGCATTATTATTGGGACGAACCTCTTCTTTTCAAAATGTGTGCAGATCAGGTTATAAGGAGGTGTGTACCACAAGAAGAGCAAGAAGACATTCTCCATCACTGCCATGCTTCACAATATAGAGGTCACTTAGGAGGCAATAAAACTGCTGCCAAGGTGCTGCAGTCAGGGTTCTACTGGCCGACACTATATAAAGATGCACAGGAGTTTTACAAAAACTGTGACAGATGCCAACGGACAGGTAACATCTCGAGGAGAAACGAGATGTCACTGCAGAACATTCTAGAAGTCGAGATCTTCGACGTTTGGGGGATTGATTTTATGGGACCTTTTCCATCTTCGTGTGGAAATCTATACATTCTCCTAGCAGTGGACTATGTCTCTAAGTGGGTTGAAGCCATCGCCACTCAAAAGAATGATGCCAAGACGGTCCAAAAGTTTTTGCACAAAAACATTTTTTCTAGATTTGGCATCCCTAGGGCGATTATCAGTGATGAAGGGAGACATTTTGATAATAGGGTAATTGCTGCCGCCTTGAAGAAATATGGTGTCAAGCACAGGATCGCGACAACATACCACCCATAGACCAATAGACAGGCTGAGATATCCAATAGGGAAGTGAAGAACATTCTTGAAAATATGGTTAAGTCAACTAGGAAAGATTGGTCTTTACTTCTGAACGATGCATTATGGGCATACATGACAGCTTTCAAGACTCCATTGGGCATGTCTCCATACCGACTGATTTATGGGAAAACCTGTCACTTGCCTGTCGAGATCGAGCACAAGGCATATTGGGCAATCAAGGCAGTGAATATGGAATTGGACAAGGCCAGCCAGAAAAGGTTATTAGATCTGAACGAGATTGAAGAATTACGAACAATGGCCTACGACAACGCAAGGATCTACAAGGAAAAGACTAAGAAGTGGCACGACAAGAAACTGCTGCCACGACAGTTCTGCCCAGGGCAGCTTGTGTTGTTATTTAATTCTAGACTTAAACTCTTCCCAGGAAAGCTAAAGTCTAGATGGTCTGGCCCGTTCCAAGTGGTTCAAGTTTTTCCCCATGGTGCCATCACAATTCAATCATTAAAAGACGGGCACCAATTCAAAGTCAATGGACAACGCCTCAAGCACTATCAGGGGACTGAAGCCCCAGGAATACAGGAAGTGGTTACTTTAGGAGATGCCCCACAAGGCATCCCTAATTTAACCTAATATTTATTTTTATTTATTTTATTATTTATTAGGAAATTAGGTTTATTTTACTCGAATAATATTTTGTTTTTCTAATTTCAGTTTTTAGGAAATAAAGGAGTCAAGAAGAAAAGGAGAAGTAACCCAAGCCCACCGCCCATCCATCAGCCCAATAAAGCCCATTTATGGAAACCTGTCGTTTCGGCTGCCGCCGCGGACGGATATGACAGGCTGTCAACAGACTGACATGGCAGACGCAGAAGCGTGCGGCAGACGCGTAACAGACGCATAAATGCGTGTCAGACGCGTCAGACACGCTAAATCCAATCTGTCGCCCCGTTATTCCCGCCTGTCGTTGCAGCATTAAATGGGCAGCTACTCGATCGCTATAAAACCTCATTCTCATTTTCATTTTTTCTCACTTCTGCTTATTCTCTCTTGCTTTCTCCTCTAGTTTTATTTGCTTTCTTCAGTTTTCAGAACCCTTGCAACTAACATGTCTACTAGACAGACCCGTCGTAGTGCTGCCTCAGCATCCTCCTCAGCAGCAGCAACGCCCTTTGCCAACAAGGAGTTATGGGAAGAACGTGGTTTCGTTTACATCCGCAAAGCACCCAACATGGGACTCCGACCCTTCATTGCTAGAGCAATCCAGAATTTGCTATGGGAGCACTTTGCGGAACAACCGGCAGAGCTAAACGACACATTAGTCCGAATAATCTACGCAGCCATAGACAGCAGAACGGCGACATCCGTCACCGTTCGAGGAGTGCCAGTGCCCTTCACTGCCGACAGCATCAATCACATGTTTGGCCTCTTCTTTGGCCCCGATGATGATGCCCACCAAAAATTTCTCGACACCCTCGATGCTGCCGCTTATGATGCTGTCATGGTGGAGTTGACAGAGGAGGGAACATCATGGACAACCAGCAAGAAGAACCCCCACTCCGTCAACAGGGGGCAGCTCCTCCCCGAAGCAAAACTTTGGAACGCTTTCATCAAAAAGCGTATCCTGCCTTCTTCCCACCACACGACAATCAACCGGCAGCGGCTTGCCCTTATTCACTCCATCATGCACGACAGGCCCATCAATGTGGGTAGATATATGAGGGACAACGTCCTGGACTGTGCCTTCCGCTCCGACTCACGCCTCTGCCTGCCGTTCACCATAACTTCTCTCTGCCGATGTGCTGTTGTGCCCGAGGAACCCTCCGACAAAATAAGGAAGGGCAGAGGCTCGACAGACAACAACCTCAACAGCCTCATGGAGCTGATTGTGGCTACATCTGTCTCCTCTTTCAACCCAGCCGGCTCCCCCGCAGAATCATCAGAGGAGCCTGCCCCGGAACCTGCTGCCGCCACCGCTCCGGCAGACCAGACCACCCTCCTCCTTGCTACGCTACAACGGGTCGAGGAGAGACAAATGGGATTAATGACGTTCATACGGGACTTCGCAAACTCGACGGTAAATTTTATTAACCAAACTTTAAATTTCCCGATGTTCAATTCCCTACTTTTCCTGCCCATTATTTCCGTATCCCCACTCCTGTCCACACCCCTGTTCACACACCCACCCCACCCGGCTCTCCACATTCCCACTCTACCGCCTCCACCACATCACCTGCCCCGACGGCAGCAGGCAGTCCACCGGCAGACACCTCTCCCCTAGGAACAAAACGACCTGCCTCCGATGACAGCCCGCTGATCCGGAGAAATTTGGAGAGGGACTTTACGCGGGTCAAGAGAATTAAACACGTGGCAGACAAGAAAAGGCTGCCCAAGGCTAGCACCACCACCAGCAGCTCTTGGGACAGTGGCAGCAGTTCCGACGTCCAGCTCGTGGAGCAGCCTGCCCCTACACCTGCCCCTGAACCTGCCCAGCCTCCTCCACAGCCCAGACGCCGCCGTCAGATCCGAGTCAGCAGCAGCAACGAGGACAGCGACTGAAATTTAAGTTTTTATTTTTCCTCTTATGGCTGCCTGCTTTTATCTTTTGTGATGTACTTTTTTTCATGTTTTATTTTTCTGTCATTTTGCATTGAGGGCAATGCAACCCTTGAGTTTGGGGGTGGCAACCCTCCATCATTAAATGGAGTCTTAGCACATCTTTAAATTATTGTTGTGTCTTATTATTTAAGTTCTCTTAAAAAAATCAGAAAAATTTAAACTGTTGGCTTAAAACTGTGAAGTTAGCTTACCTGTCATGACGGCTCTATCGTGGCAGCATCTTTAGGACAGTTTAAGGAGAAGTTTAGAGCCTTTCTATAGTTCTGAAAACTTAAACACCTTTGTGACTGTTATATTGCTTAGATTTCTGTTAGCCAAACTAGAATAGGAAGCTTAGAACTTGAATAGCCCCTAGAGGTGCCTAACACTGGCTCTAGGAAAGAAGTTTAGCAAAAAGAAAATCAAAAACCTAGAGGTGCCCGAAACCGGCTCTAGGAAGCTAACTAGAGGTGCCCAAAACTGGCTCTAGAAAATTTTAGCTTGAAAATAGAAGAAAAAGAAGCATGAAAATGTGCCTTCTAAAAAAATAAACTTTGGCATAAAAATTCGAGTTAAGAAGTTGAATATTCTAGTGAAACTAAGAGAGTCTTAGCATATAACTGTTCACAAGCATGCACACACTACACGAGAGCTATAGGGAGATTCCGGACAGATCCTAACCTTTCCGACAGGTTGTTGCCGCCATAGAGAATGAGCGACGGGTAAGGGACAGTTCAATGTTTGAAGGCCAACACAAAAATATTCATTTTTCTTTTAGGTCTTAGTTGCTTGAGGGAAAGCAAAAACTTGAGTTTGGGGGTGTGTTGAGTGTGTAAAAGTTCTATTATTTACACCCTTTTTAACCCATATTTCTGCTGCATTCAAGCATCATTGCATTGCATTTAGGTTAGTTTTCAGTAAAACATCACAAATGGATTAAAAGCACGGATTCTACTAAAAGATGGCTATTTTTGCAGGTATCTGCCATAGTAGACGAAGAAGGTAGGCGCAGGGCAGAGAAGCAGGAAAGCTGAACTGAACAAGCAGACGAAGAAGACGAAGCTGCCATGGACCTGTCGTGACAGCATGGTGACAGCAGACTTATGAAGAGGAAAAGTAAAGTGGACCTCGATAGATAGAGAAAAATCTGCTCGTCTGTCGTGTGAAAGCCACATATTTTTCCAAGCCCCAGATCAAAAGATATGTCAAGCCAAAGCTCAAGGAGAGGAATTCCCATAAAACAAGGAGGCGACTGAAAAGTAGGAATCCTTAGAGATTAAGCATTTATTCGAATCTTACTTTTAATTAAAGTTGTAATACTTGTTACCTTAGAAGACTTGAGCCCAAAGCTTATATAAGGGCATAGATTTAACCTAGGAGGCATAATCGAATACCCCATAACCGAAACCTAAACCCCTCTGTCGTCCACCCGTCACCAACATGTTCTAAATTCCCCCTAGGGCCACGGGTTGTTTTGTAAAGTAGTTGCAAGGGTTGTTTTGTTTTAGGATTTTCCAAGTTCAATAAAATAAACTTCAAGTTCTCTTATTTTGGTTTTAATATCTTGCAAGAGCATCGGGAGAGCATTGTGAGGTTATCCATTTACTTAGCATCGGGAGAGTTAAGTATACGAAAGAAATAAGAGCGAGTTCTGTAGTTTATAGTTGAACTATCTTGTGCCTAGGGATAGGGCAAGGTTAAGTGGCTAAAGAAGAATTCATACACATCGGTGTTCATCCTTCGATTCACGCCGGGAGGTATCGTCAAAGACGTGATCATCGACAGACTTGGACCTAGGGATAGGCCAAGGCAGATCTGGGATTCTTGCCAAGCTTGAAGTACGGAGTTGGTGTTCGCTTCCGCGACAGCCAACGGACAGCCGCCGCGACAGGTGCTGTCGACGACGGAGCGATGACAGAACTGGAGATCCTAAGCAATTCAATACCCGCACTACCGAGCAATTCAATACCAACCCATTCTCTCTATCTTGATAACTCAATCTTTTATTTACGTTTTTCTTATTATTCTCGTGACAATCTTCTAAACTATTTCTTTTACTTCGTGCAGTAAACTAAGGTGAAGTCATTAGCCCAATCCCTGTGGAGACGATATCCGATACTTCGTATCACTTTACTACTTGCGTCGTGTACACTTGCACTACAATTGCGATAGACTCTTTTACACGCAACAGTCGCCTTCTTTAGCATCAAGCTCAAAGCTTCTCCCACGAGGTTGAAAAGGAGGGGGGATAGGGAACATCCTTGCCTCAGACCTTTAGAAATCTTAAAGGCTTCGGACGGAGAGCCATTCACCAGAACTGAGATTGTAGCTGAAGTTATGCATCTTAACATCCACTCACACCAGCGAATTCCAAATCCCATTTCATTTAGTACCAAACTAAGAAAGGACCAACTTACTGTGTCATAAGCTTTCTGAAAATCGATCTCAAACGCGATTCCACCTTGCCCCGACTTGGACACAAAGTCAATGACTTCATTTGCAACAAGACTACAGTCCAGAATTTGCCTTCCCTGAATGAACGCGAATTATGAATCTCCAACGATGAAATCCATCACGGTGCTCAAACGACGTGCTAAGACTTTCGAGAGAAGTTTGTACATCCCTCCCACTAAACTAATGGGGCGGTACTCATCCAAGGATTCAGGATTTTTTACCTTGGGAATAAGAGTTATGTAGGAGTGATTAATTTCTTCATCCCACTTCCTGCCATTGTAAAAATCCTCGAAGAAATTCATTATATCTCCCCTCAACAGCTGCCAATACTTCTTAAAAAAATTTAGATTGAAACCATCCGGACCCGGGGCTCGATTTCCATCGGATGAGAACAGCGCTACACAAACTTCATCTTCTAAAAAACGACTTTGTAACAATTCTTCTTGGGAAGCTGAGATTTTGCGGAAACCCAGATTCATGCTTAGTACTTCCAGAGCCGAGATCAAGTTATAGGTAGTTTGAAAGTGATTCTTAATGGCAGATTTAACCAGTACTGGATCAGAAAGAACCACCTTATCCTGCTTTATACTGATAATAGCATTGGAGTTTCTTCTCGCCATGATCGATTGGTGAAAAAATTTTGAGTTTCTGTCCCCCTCTGAGAACCAACGGAATCAGGATTTCTATAGGAGTTCACTTTCCTCTCTTCTATATTGTGCCCAAAGCTCAGATCGAAGCTTTTTTAACTCACCTTGTACCTCTCCTGAAATCTCACCAAATTAAATTTTCTGTTCCAATGAAGCAATATGTTTTTCGATTATGGATGAATTAGTTGCGCGCTTACTCCTGAATTTTCCGGATTCGATGTTTTTTTGCATCATAAGTATGTTGTGTTCGAGTTCCCTAAAACCACATTTCTTTCATTGTCCATGCATTAACAATAATATAACATATATATTATATGTTGTACTTCATATCACAAAATAAGCTTCGCTTAGTGGAAAACACATCCTTCTTTTTGCCAATGGAGCCTTCAGCCTTGGTTTGAATCCCCTCAGCCCCAATTTTGTTACTTCCAATTTTTCCGGTCATTAATAACAATATAAATATATATTATATGTGGTACTTTATATCATAAAAGTAAGTTTGGTTTATTGGCAAGCCTAGCTTTTTTCTACCAATTTAACTTTAGTTCGAATCCCCCAACCCCAATTCTTTGTTTTCAATTTCCTTCTCCAATTATGTGACACGCGTCACAACCTGATTGGAGGGGGAAATTAATTAATGAAATTAAATAAAAATAATTAAAGTCCTCCAATAAGGTGATGACATGTGTCACCAAATAATTAAATAATTAATTTATTTTATTAAATTAAAATCAGGATCGAATTAATAGAGTGTATAAGTAACGAGGACCAGATGTATAATTATACCCTTATTTTTTCAACTGTCGCATCACCCTTCCGTTAAACTCTAACGATTGGTGGTCAAATTGCATCCAATTTAATAGTATGGTGGTTTAATTGCTTAAAAAAAGTAAGATGGTCAAATCTTGACTTTTCTAATAGTATGGTGGTTATTTATGTAGTTTACCCAAAAGATTATTATTGGGGTAGTAATCTTTTCCGAAATGTTATTTTCATATTTGGTTCATCCTCGTTCCCACCAGGTAGGAAAAGATTACTCCCAACATTAGCATTTTTTGGCAAAATAGTGGGAATGTTATTCCCATCTATTTCTTAAGTATTTGTCATTTTGAACCACTTTGGACTTAAATACCCTTAAAATAATGAGTTTTTTTTATGTTGGTCCACTTGTTGCATATAACTAGATACCTATATAAGTTTTTAAACATTATTTAATATATTAATTACAATAATAATATATTATAATTTTTTTTGTAAAACTTAGATAATGTGAAAAAATAGTTCTATGAATTTTCATGCAAATATTTTTAATTTAATATAGAAAATTTAAATTGTTAAAAAGAAAATATATTACATGAACAATTTGGTAAAAAAATTCTTCCAAGTAATTTTATATTCCATCTACCAAACATTATAATCTTACATTTATGCAAAATAACCCAAAGAAGGTAATACGATACAGTTATATGTCAAGTAATGTTACATTCCATGAATGCTATTCCTAGAATTAATCTTACATTTCGTGAACCAAACACATCTTTAGGATAAAAAGCTCATTTCCTTAAATTTAAATTTTAGGTAAACTACATAAGTGGTCACCGAACTTTTAGGGCGTTTTCATTTTAGTCATCGAACTTTTAAAACTTCCATTGGGCCATCAAACTTTTATTTCGCTTTTATTTTGATCTCTCTCGTTACCTTCAGTTAGAAAATGATGACGTGGCTCATTAGTTTTTATTTTTCTAATTAAAATAATAATATAATGCCTTTACAACTAATTAAAAATAAAAACATTTCCCCTAAAATTAAAATGACACCGGATAAATTTAGGAAGTGTTTAAAGGATTGAACTTTTTGATTATACTTTCGTTCTCATTGACTAAACCTTAAACTAAACTTCTGAATCACCTCTGATTACACTTTTTGATAATCTAAACCATCAATTTAAAAGATGTAATTAAAGCTTCAGGACAACTAACAACTCCTAAATTCATGAAGTTTACGAGTTAACACATGTTTTTTTTTCTTCATAATTTTTGTTTCAACTCTTCCATCACCAATCATTCAATTCTAACTTCATTCTTAACACAAATTCAACCTAAAAGAAGTTTCAAACCAACTAAAGAGCTCCTAATTTGATTTCCACCATTAAAACTCCAAAAACAAGCTCAAGCTTAAAGATCATTGAGATTTTGAAATGTGAGTTAAAAGTTTAATTTAATAAAAGCCTGAATAAGTTGAAAACCATTCGAGAAAAATAATATAATGACCTTAACACTCAGCTTCCATCAACCAAAATGAAGATTTGTGCAAATACGCGTCCAAGAAGAACAAGAGAAAACAGGATTTCCGTGAAAAACTTTGAAGGTTTTCGTGGAAGTATTGTAAAAATAAATGAAAGATTTAAGATATAAGAGTGAATTGAAATCAAGAAATCAAAGTGGAAAGAAAGAAATCCATGGAGAAATGAAAGAGAAAAATAAACAAAAATGGGGGGTTTTGAGAGCTAGAAACTGTCAAGTTCAAGAGGGGAAATATTTTTATTTTTATGGTAAACTATAACGTTGACCACTATACTTTAGTTAAAGTATTAAAATGACCACCTTAAAAAATCAAGTCAATTGACCACCCAAACTATTAAAATGGGATCAATGTGACCACTAGCCGTTAATGGGCTAACGGAAGGTGATGTGGCAGTTAAAAAATTAAAGGTATAATTACACATTTGATCCTTACTATTTACACATTCTTTCAATTTAGTCCTAATTTTAAACTAATAAAATAAATTAATTAGGCGGTGACACGTGTCAACACCTTATTGGAGGAATTTAATTATTTATATTTAATTTAATAAATTTATTTTCATCCCCCAATCAGGTGGTGACACGTGTCACCTGATTGAAGGATGAAAATAAACGAAACATTTGCACCCAGCGTGAATCAAACCTGGGTAACCTGGGCAAGACGCGGCATGGCAAAGCCACTGGGCTAAAGCTATTTTTGTGATACAAAGTGCAAATAATCAATATAATTCATACTTGGTACCACCTGATTGCAGGATGAAAATAAATGGAACAAAACTGGGTATTTGCTCCCAGCGTGAATCAAACCTGAGAAACCTGAGAAACCTGAGGAAGAAACCGCAAGGCAAAACCACTGGGCCAAAGCCATTTTTGTGATATAAAATGCAAATAATTAATATAAGTCATACTTGGTTTTTTTATGCCAAGGAAAAGTAAATAAATGTGGATTAACGAGATTCGAACATGGCACGCTTATAATGCATAAAACATCTAATTCAATGAAATAAATCTAATAATTAAATTAAAGTTAACAACATTTTGTATATATTTTAAAATATAGTTAGTGCACAATTTAAAATAAAAATAGTTTTTAGAATTTTGTATTTTTAAACTAAATTTAATATATTTTTTGTTTTCGCATTTATTTTTATAAGTTCACGTATATAATCGTTGAATTGATTTTTTTAACTTAATTTATAATTTTAATATTTATTAAAAATTTAATTAAATTCCTATATGTATATGAAATTACATTACAACTTTAAAATTTTAAAACTATATTAAATTTATTTAGTGAATACAAACTTACGAACATAATTGAAATGAATTGATATAATTTTAAATTATAATTTTATTATTAGATTTATTTTATTGGATTAGATATTTTTATGCATTATAAGCGTGTCATATTCAAATCTCGTTAATCCACATTTATTTACTTTTCCTTGGCATAAAGAACCAAGTATGACTTATATTAATTATTTGCACTTTATATCACAAAAATGGCTTTGGCCCAGTGGCTTTGCCATGCGGTTTCTTCCCCAGGTTACCCAGGTTTGATTCACACTGGGAGCAAATACCCAATTTTGTTCCATTTATTTTCATCCTTCAATCAGGTGGTACCAAGTATGAATTATATTAATTATTTGCACTTTGTATCACAAAAATGGCTTTAGCTCAGTGGCTTTGCCATGCAGTGTCTTGCCTATGTTACCCAAGTTTGATTCACGCTGGGTGCAAATGTTCCATTTATTTTCATCCTTCAATCAGGTGACATGTGTCACCACCTGATTGGGGGATGAAAATAAATTTATTAAATTAAATATAAATAATTAAGTTCCTCCATTAAGGTGTTGGCACGTGTCACCACCTAATTAATTTATTTTATTAGTTTAAAATTAGGACTAAATTGAAAGAATGTGTAAATAGTAAAGACCAAATGTGTAATTATACCTTTAATTTTTTAACTGCCACATCACCTTCCGTTAGCCCATTAACGGCTGGTGGTCAATTGACTCGATTTTTTAAGGTGGTCATTTTAATACTTTAACTAAAGTATGATGGTCAACGATATAGTTTACCCTTATTTTTAATTAGTTACAAATGTACTTAATTATATTATTTTAATCCACGTCGTCATTTTCTAACATTAATAACGAGAAGGACCAAAATGAAAGTAAAATAAAAATTGAGTGATCTCAATGAAAGTTTTAACAGTTTGATGATACCAAAATGAAAAAGCCCTAAAAGTTTAATGATCATTTATGTAGTTTACCCTTAAATATTTTGTTGTATTTATTAATATTTTTTTAGTAAGTAGAGATGTATTTACATGAGTATCTTTGGCCTCTAGACCAATTAATTGGTACTTACTTTGATAAAAGAAAATACTTTTGGTACCTAAATGAAAAAAATGTATATTTTAGATACTTATTTGTGATATAAGTCTTATCAATATTTTTGTAATCTAAAGTTGAACTTTTAATTATATTAATATAATGTAATGAAAATTATTAAATTATTTTTATCATAATAATTTGATAATATGCCCTTGACAATAAAAACATTATGTTTATATTTAAGTAGATTCATTGGGATTTCACAAGTCTATTGAATTCATAAGAGCTTACGATCGCTATTCTTGCAATTCACAAAGCACTAATTCTATATTATAAAATTCTCGCCATATTAGGTACTGTCTCTTCCATGTTGTATCCACGAATTGTATTAAAGAAAGCAAATAACCAAAGATGAATGCAGAGCCACATGTCTTCGAGGAATCCTTTTATCTTAAAAACTCATTCTCTGTATGCTGCTCAAGGCAAACATGGGACATCCAGAAACTCATGGTTCAAACCTGTCCAATTAAGCAAATTCCAAACCCAACTTAGCCGGTAATAAAAATGTTTTGTAGTCGGTTGCTAGAGACGGAGTCAGGATTAAGGTCCAAATAATTCCGTCCCTGGCTGCCTCTGCTAAACATCAGAAACTAACCTTATTCGACCTTCGCCTGCCACCCTTTCTGGTGGACGATGTACCGGCGGACTTATCATCGATGGAAGAACTTAGTTCTTCTGATTCTTGTATTACCTGCTTCAAGCTCTCTACCACTAGACTCATTGTCGGTCTTTGTTTGGCATTTTTGTTTAGGCAGCAGTTGGCCAACTTTCCCAGATTTTGAGCTGCACTGAGTGGATAATTGCCTCTAAGTCGAGGATCCATTATCATGCCGAATCGTCTACTGTCGGGAGGGAACTGTTTAACCCAGTCTAGAAGCTTCTGCTCCGATGTCGGGCGGTTTCTTTCAACTGTTCTCCTCCCTGTGAGGATTTCGTAAAGTACCACTCCGAACGTCCATATGTCACTTTGGATTGTGAGATGGCCTGTTTCAACATACTCAGGTGCAGCGTAGCCGTAAGTTCCGACCACCTTTATGAAAAGTGAAACGAAACACAATGTCAACCACCTTAATTCAACAAATGTTATGAAAATGCATCATGCTTCTCAAAGCAAGTCTTAATGTGGTAATTTACCATGGTTTCACATAAAAGAAGATTGTACCTTGACTTCCAATCCCTCATGTAGATAAGCCAGTCCCTTAGCTGCACCAAGCATAATCTCTAATCTTGTTCTCCAAGGCAACGTGGAAGTAGTGCTAAAAAGATGATGTTCTAAGCTCCGATTAGGCATGAATTCATACACCAGCAGTCTTTGGATCCCTCTTTCTCCGTCTACCGAACAATATCCTAAAAGTTTTACTAGGCTCGGATGAGTAACCACGCCGAGAAATTGAATCTCCGTGAGCCATTCCTTATGACCCTAGAAGATAAACAACAATGTCATAAGAAACAGAAGCTAGTTCTAAAAACAAGCTGCAAAGATTTTAACTTGGTTCTAAGAGTTACCTGTAAACCGTGCGTGTTGAGCCTCTTAACAGCAACAACAATAGGATCACCTCGGCCATTGAGAGGCCTAATTGTGCCCTTATAAACACTCCCGAAACCTCCCTCGCCGATCTTTAGCATCCTATTGAAACCGTTTGTGGCCTCATTCAACTCTTCTAAGGAGAAGACTCTCAAATTGTGCTCTCTCTCTTTATACAACTCTGGTATGCTCCTTGGAGATGGCATAGATCTTGCTGTCCGACTCAGTGCTGCAGGGTTGCTCGGTTTACTTTGGTTCCTCAATTCAGGAGCAGATCTTGATTCTCGTTTCTTGCTCTTTGATTTTTCCTTGCCGAACATAGAAAAGCACTTCATGCTCTAAGTTTTAAAAATTACCAAAACAAATCCTCAAAAATGTTGCTTCAAACCGCAATCTCCTCAAAAGGAGATAAAGAACTTTGAACAAGGGAAATTAGACCCAGGTAAGGAAGGGGAGAAAGAAAATTGACCCAGAAAAGTTCAGAAAGCAAGGTATATATAAACAAATACAGAAAAAACCACGAGTTAGATTTATAAGCAATGTTGTCAAGTTTCTAAAGCGTGGGGTACAGATTTTCTGCATTCACATTGACATTTCTGTAAACTAGTACGAGTGCCGCGTTCTTGGGTTGGTTTCTGAAGTTCCTAGGATGAAATCTCTTATTCATACTTAGCAAATTGCAATATTGACTGTTGACCCTTTTTTTCTGGATTTTTGTGTTCAAAAGAGGAGTGGACGGTCAAGCTGCAGCCTTTTACAGCACTGCAAAAACATACGCAAAAGGGTATAGACAGAGAGAGAGCTGTGGAGGGAGACAATGGGGTCTTGATTAAGTGAACAAAAGCAAAATGGTTTACGCTGTTGTCGTTTGTATAGTGAGAACAACTGGAAAATGCAAAGAGCACACAAGTTTCATTCAACTTCCCATTTCACTTGTGACGTAAGTAGGATAAGATTATGTAATATTTTCGATACTACCTTAACTTATCAAGATACTATCCCATATTTTCAACTTTTTCTTTATTCTAATACTTTTGAATAGTTCTTTATTCTAATTAGGTATATGGACTTAGTTTTAATTTCATATTTATTTTTTCAGTAAGGTATTTGACTTTTACCATATTTACATATCCAAAACCTTAGGAAGATAAACTATATCATGGGTCCATCTGGCCACTACGTCATTTATAAGACCATCCAATAAAAATTATATATTTCATTAATTTTTTTCATGTCACTTTTTACCAAGTGAATTTTCTCTTGATAAATGAGCGAATATTCATTTGGTAAAAAATGTGATATGAAAAAATTAATGAAATAAATATTTATTATTTGTTGGTCCTATAGATGATGTGTGGTGGTAAGGATCCATGATATAATTTCTCCTTAAGGAAACTAGTACTATAATCTTCTTTTCTCTTGGAAAAATTATATTATTGGTCCAACTCACCGCATCATTCATATTCTCAACCAATAAAAATGAACTATTTCACCATTTTTACTCCTATTATTTTTTCAATCAATGAATCTTCACTATTTTTTTGCATGTCATTTGAAAAGCAATTTTTTAAAGTTATTATATAAGTGAGTTGATGACATAGAAAAAAGTGGTGAATTGAATAGTTATTATTGGTTAAGACCATAACTTGGTAATAGGAGTGTTTAAAAATATCCGATCCTATCTGATTATCCATTGATCTGATTTGAAAATTCAGATAGCTGATTCGATTTTTATTTTCGGATTCGATATTCGATCCAATTTTAAATTTTTGGATCAGATACGGATCCTAATATTTCAAGTTTCGGATTACCCAAAAATTCAAAAATTCATAAATATTAATCTTGTTATATTTAACAAATTGATGCTTGTTATATTCGGAAATTGAAAAAAAAATCATAGATGTGAATCTTGTTATATTTTGCAATTTGATGTTTGTTATATTCGAAATTTCGAAAATTTCATAAATACGACCTTCAAATTTGAAAAAAAATACTTAAATTAAATTATTTTTTCTGATAATCAGATATCTGAATATCCGTTCTTTTTCTAGATCATATACAAATTACTATATTATCAATCCGAAAAAACGTTTATAAAAAAAACATATCGAATCTGATTCGATATCCGACAATAAACACCCCTACTTGGTAATATCTCTTCTTTAGATGCTTTCATATTTTCTCTTTTTATAAATAAAAATAATAGGTTACGTTATAATTAATTTTTTAATAAGTAATTATACAATTATCATTTATTAATTTTATAAAATTATTTTCATTTTAAAAAAATATATACAATAAAAATTATTGACTAATTTATATTGGGTAATTGTTCTATACACAAGCGCTTGTGGAAACTTTTTTACACAAGCGTCTTAGTTTTAGGGGTTAGAGACTCTGTTTAGGGTTTAAAGTTTAGGGCTATAAGTATAGTAGTTTTGAATTTAGGGATTGTTGATAGAATTTTGGGTTTAGGGTTAAAATTTAGGGGTTATAGGTTAAAATCTAAATCCCTACCCATATTACCCTAAAACTAAACCCTAACCCTAAACCCTAAATTCTAACCCTAAATCCTAAATTCTAAGCATGAACCCTAAATTCTAAACCTTTACACTAAAATCCCTAAACTCTAAACCCTAACTCTAAACCCATATAATTGAGGCGCTTGTGGAAACAAAAAATTTCCACCGCCGCTGTATAGGATATTAATCCATTTATATTAGCTTTTAATGAAAAATTTAATACCACATTTTTACATTAGCTTTTTAAAATCATTTTCTTTTTCTAATTTTTTTACGTTCTTTTTATGAATAAAATAATTATTACATATTTATTCTTTATATTTGTTTACAATTTTTTTTATGTGTAACACCCGTGTTTTGGGGTTAGGAGTTAGTTGGGTTAGTGGTCCGAGTCGGTAAAATTAAATTTAATCAATTTGACCTTGGCTTGGGCTAATTGGGTTTTAAAATAACAAAGATGGGTCACTTTGGTGATTTAACCCAAAAGATTTTAAAAGCTAGACAACCTTTTTGAAATCTAAAAAGTGAAAGAAAAAGTTATCATCCTTTTTCCTCCCCTTCTTCCCCAAACGTTGGAATCCATAAACCCCTCCCCAAACCCAAAATTTACTATTCCATTGGTTTCCTCTTCAACCCAAGGTCATTTTCAAAGGTAATTGTATTTTCTCACTCTCCTCTTCATTCTCTATCTTTACATGGTTGTAGATTTTCAAACTATCAACTTTTGGAAATTATGGCTTAATGAAAGAATGGATTTTTATTGAGTTTTTCAACTTGTTTTGAAATGTTAGGTTGGGTTTTGATTTAGCCACCTTAAAACACACCTAATATGTTAAAATGGGTAAGTTTGGGTGAAAACCTGAAATGGGTTCTTATGGCCAATCTTAAAGTGTCCAAAAATTGGTTTTTGGTGAGTTTTAGGGTAAATTTGAAGGGCTGATGGTTTAAGTATGATAGGTAGGTGTTTTGGGGCCAATTGGGTGTCATTTGGGTGTTTGAAAATAGAATTTTCAGCTAGTTTTTGAAGGAGCACGAAAATGGGCATTTTGGGGGATTAATTTGGTTGGAAATTGAAGAAGTTTGGCTTGAGCTTAAGAGTTGAGTTGATGACTGAGTTTTAGCATTGATTGAGAGTAATAGATGTGTTTTTGATTGGCTAGAAGCAAGAGGAGGCGTTGGAGAGGCATCGGGATCGAATCCGGGCTTGTAGGAGGCTTGCTTTGGTTGCTAAGGAAGGGTGGTGAGTGACTTTAAATGTGTTTTAAAGATTGGTTCAAGTGTGTGTAGTGTATGAGTTGGAATGTGCTTGGTAGGCCATTTCTATGTGGAGTTAAATTGGTAACTTAGCTCTTTGATTCCATTAAATGCTATTTATGCTTTGCCTATTTGCCATTGTGGAATGTGGTTTGATATGTATATGTATATGTATATCTTGACATATGTATATGATGAGCATGTGACGTAAATGGTGGATGTGTGATGTGGTAAATGAAATTGGCACTAATTAACTTACCGAGTGTAAATGATCGATCATTAGGATTAGTGTGCACACAAATTGAGTCAAAACGTACGTGGCCTTGATGGCGTTGAGACATCAAGGAGGAGTACGGTGATGTAACATTCCACCGAAAATTTATTTATATTCTACGGGATGATGAGTGGAATCCCATCCGTAGGGCATGTGGTGATGAGTGGAATCCCGCCCATGCAAGGTCCGGTGATGAGTGTAATCCCACCGAGGTAATGTGATTGTTGAGGTTAAATCCGCACATTCGGGTAAACTAATAGTGGCCAATTGAACTTGTTCTTATAATTGTGATGTATGATGTTGATATGTGATATTTGAGCCTAGTATGATGTGAGATGCCATATTATGACTCTTGAAAGACTAGCTAGGTCTACTTGTTGTTTTGCCTATGTATGTTGCATATGAGAATTAGAAAATACATGCTTGAACCCTGCATTGTTGATGTTTTCGATTTTAGAGCATCCTCACTAAGCTTATAGCTTACGCTCTCATTTTCAACAATGCATATCATTAGCGTGGTGTTAGCTCGGAGCAAGGCGTAAGGGGGCTTTCCAAGTTTTTTGTTGCTCAAGTATGGTTTAACAATTAATGTAGTAGTTTAGCAATGTGGCAAGAGTGTGTTTTTGTATGAGCTATGTATGACTCTTACATGTGTTGATGTTTAAGGATTGACTTGATTGTAAACTTGTGATAACTTGCCAAATGCTTGTGTGATGGTATGCCTTATGGATGTTTAAGTTGCTTTGATGGCATGAATACCCATTTGAGCTGAATTGTGCCCTTTGGCTTTTAATGTCTTCAAGCATGCCTTATAATGAAATGTTGCTAATGTGTAAATGCCATGAATGAATATTTCAATCTATGCCTTGTGTGTGTTTGAGCATGCTTGACATAGGATATATGCCTCTAGTTCTTGTATGCTTGTGCTGAGTGCCTTTTAGGGTCGTTTGGGACTTTAGATTTGTTGAAAAACGCCTAAGTCTGGTTTTCAAAGGTTGCAGACAGCCCGTATTTCGAAACAAGCTGGGCCGTTTTGGAACGGGTAAGGCTTCAAGGACCCCGTATCGGAACGTGTTTCGATACGGTTTGGCCACTAAGATCCCCTGTTCTGATACGGGTTTCGGAACATTTTGGCTATTGGAAATCTGAGAAAATGACGAGATGAAAGCGTTTCAAAACGGGTCTAAGGGTTTCGAAACGGTCAAAATCTCGTTGACCACGAGAAGTTGACCGTTGAGGGTGTTTCGGAACGGTTGACCTCCATTTCGATGCGGCCTCCTCGTATGGCTTGGGGCAGTTGACCTGGTCAAGGGCGTTTCGATACGCCTCACTGGTGTTTTGAAACGGCCTGTATAATGGATTAAAATTGGGCTGTTTAAATGCTGTTTGGGTTCGGATGTTTGTCTTCCGCATTTTATTCCGCTGTTATGATCACATAGGATTTAAATGAGCCTTTAGAAAATATTAAATTAAAAGAAAAAAAATTAGGGTTGTTAACGGAGGGGGAACCTTAACGGGTTTCGCTTCGGTTTTCCCCGTGTGGCCTACTCGGACCGGTCATCCTGCCAGACCGGGACGAGGGGGTTACATTATGTATTTTCATGATCGAATACAATTTATTTGCTTTTTTATTGTTAAAATGGCCAGGGGTCGGAAACGGTGGTCTAACGGTGATCGAAATGGTCGTTTCGGGACAGAGCTCAAGTATTGCTCTTTCTTTTTTGAGTGGTGATGGTGCCGGGGATGGAACATCTTGGTTCCTTTCGGCTGCATGTTCAGTTTTATACCACTTGGACATGTGTCAAGATAGGGTTATCGTGGCGTGTTGATTGGACTAGCTATGACTTGACGTCTTAGGTTCTCCTCGGCATCCGTGGTAGGCACGTGTGTAGTCATGTGGCCAGCAAGTGAGGCGCGATGTTGTTCATTGTTTTGTCTGTTCGCCACAGATTGCGGAGGGTATCACATAGTTCGCGGGCAATCATTTGCGCTGTGGTCTGCCTGCACTGTGACGCTCATTGTCGGACGCCCCTTATATTATACCGTCCGTAGTCTTACTTGCTCTGGCTTTAACACGTGGCGGTAGGTATTTTGTAGGTACTAACAACTGCCCCCTAGGTGAGAGAAGGTTAAAAAGTGACCTTGGCGAACCTGTAAGATTTTAAGAGAGGATTCCCTAGTTGTTCTATTATTATGGCGAACCAACCTTGAAATTCCGAGGGTAGATCGTCGTGCAGGGGCTTTTAAAGGGTATATATACAATGGGCCTGTGATAAGAGTTTGTGATGAACCGACTAGTTTTCCTTAAGGGATAAACCACTATAATGAAACGTCACACAATAAACCTCTTTATTAGCGAGGCGTGTTGAAGACGACACAACTCTTAGCAATAAATAGGCTTTATTATTGTTTTTAATATATTTTTCATTTTGGTTATCTCGCCAGCCGCTCTTTGTTGGTTTTCGAAGAAAAAAATATATTTTTCTTTTTACTCTAATGGCTAGTTCAAGTGTAGTTGAGAGTGGTGAAGTCATTTGTAGTACAAATAAGAACTAGATGTTGAAATCGTTGGAATGTCGAGGCCTCGTTGCCGTTATCAACTTTCGTTATAGGTTTAGTGTGTCGCAGAGGTCACGTTGCCTGAGTGCTTGTTCTGATGAAGGGAGGTCGTGGTGTTTGGTTCCTCTTTATGCTTGAGACTGGGTTTCATCTACCGTTGCATTCCTTTTTCCTGGATTGGTTAAACTGATATGATGTGGCCCCGGGTCAACTGGGTGGTGCCAGTTGGTGGATTCTAATGACCTATTTTTTGAATTGTAAAGTCCATGGGGACGACCCCTCTATTAATGTTTTCCGTTATTGCTATAATGTAATTGTTGCGTGTAAATAAGACTATCACAATTGAGTGCAAGTATACACGACACAAGTAATATAGTGATACGAAGTATCGGATATCGTCTCCACATGGACTGGAAATACTTCTAACTTTAAAAGCCTGCACAAGAAAAGAGATAAATTTAATAAAGAGTTTTGAGAAATCTTGAAAATAAACTAAAATAGATGAAGGAATCATATTGAGAAAGCAGGCTGGTATTGATTTGTTCAGTAGTGCAAGTGTTGCACTGTTCAAAGGTCTTCTGTTGTGTCTGTCGTCGAGCTTGTCGCGGCAGCACCTGTCGCGGTAGAGGTCTGTTGATGTCGCGGCAACGGACAACAACTTTGTATTTCAAGTTTGGCAAGAACCCCTGTTGTGACTTGTCCTATCCCTAAGTCCAAGGTCTGTCGATGAACACGTCTTAGATGATACCTCCCGACGTGAACCGAAGGATGAACACCGATGTTTGTGAATTCTTCTTTAGCCACTTAACCTTGTACCTATCCCTAGGCCAAGATAGTTTAACCATAAACTGGAAAACTCGTATTTACTCCCTTCGTATACTTAACTCTCGCGATATTAAGTAAATGAATAACCTCACAATGCTCTCCCGATACTCTTATGAGATATGAAAACCAGAGTAAATAAACTTGAAGTTGTATTGAATTGAACAGAAAATCCTAAGAAACAATTTAACCTTTACAACTACTTTACAAGATCAACCCTTATATTTGGTAGTCAAAATGGTGCTTTTGAGTAGTGCAGCGAGTTTGAATGAGTGGCTAGTGATTTCAATGCATGATGATGCATTAATCCTCTGCTCTTATGTGTAATAAATAGGGGAGACATCTTTGGACGCTTTTGGTGTTGATCTGGAGGTGCTGGAAGCCTGGATAATGTTTCGGCAAGCAAGCGAAACGTAATCGGTGAGTGCGAATGGTTTTAGAAGTCATTGAGGGACAAAGAAACAAGGTTTGGCGATTTAGGATTGGTTTGAAACACCAACCTAAGTCCGGAAGTAAGTATGGCTAGATTTGCTCTCAATATGTGGTTGATGCCCCTAAATGCTTTTACATGCTCTTGTTTTGAGATAGACAAATTCCTACTTTTTATGCATGATTTGTAGCATGAGATGATGCTATGTGGTGATTTCATGAAATAACATGTTGTAGTAAAGAGTTTTGAGATTTTGATTTAATGCAAAGCATAAGAAATGGTTTTGAAATGAGATGATAAATATTTGAGAAATGTTGCATCAAAACAGTAGGTGAGATGATGATTTTAATATAATATATTGGCATAAATGATGAAATATTTACCGGATATAATTGGTCGACCAATAGGATGAAAGTGCACTATAAACTAAAAATTCATACATGCTCTTTGGAGTCGGGCCATGGGGATAGTGCCATCCCGATCCAAAGTGAGAATCCGATGATGAGAGATACCATCGGGGTAGGACTTGGTGAAATACCCAAGCTTTGTTGTGAAGAGAGATACCGCCATGAGAGTCCGGTGATGTGAGATTCCACCGGGGTAGGACTTGACTTTGAGTCAAGCTAATCCGCATATCCGAGTAAAGATGTAATATGAAATGCCAATATATGAGATTGTATTTGAGTCACTTGTACCAAATGTTGAGATGTTTTATGCTATGAGAAATGCATATGAGATTTATGGTTTATGAAATGATTTTGTTTTCATTAAGCATGTGTATGGCTTTGCCATGAGATTTGCATTGGTTGAATGCATGAGCTAGATTGAAGGTACATATGATTTTCAAATGGAGATTTGCCTTGAAGTGATTTTCAAGCATGAGATAGAAAGAGCATGTTGTAGAAAATGGTTTTTGAGATAGAGTTTTAAAGTTGCATTGCTGTGTTGGTTTTCTTAGAGCTTGCCTCACTAAGCAAATGTGCTTACGCTCTCTTTTACCAACAATGCAGATAATTGTGATGTTTTTGGGCATCAAGGAGGCTAAGGATATCCAAGGAAGTGAGAAGCTCATGTATGGTGATGTTTTCGTATGCTTTAGTGATGTTATTTGGCAATGGGGACCTATGGTTTGTTTTGGGAGATGTGTTTCGAACTCCCTTTGGTTGTTGCAAGTTTAGTATGGTATTTGAAATTTGTAATTGTCCTATATGGTTAGTTTATATCTTGTGGCTTGCATTTGGTTTTCATGACTAGGGAGCATGCCTATAGACTCAATGATCACATGCTTGATGCCATGTTTTAGCTTAAGCTTCATAATAATGATCTCTGATGTGTAATCATGCTGTTAGTGTGTTATGTTATAATTTGGGATGTGTTTGAATGTGAAAAGATGTGAAAAACCAGAAAATATATAGTTGCAGGGCAGGGTGTATCGAAACACCCTTATCTCTTTCAAAACAGGGGCCTGAAATGGCCATAGTGTTTTGGAACACTTTAGCTACTGGAGAGCCATGTTTCGATACGGGTCTCGGAACACACCCGAGTACCAAAATGGTCAACCTTGTTCCGATACAGCCGTTTCGATACAAGGGTCAGCATTTCGAAACACTCGACCGTTGATCTGCATTTTGAATTGTTTCAAGTTCTTTCTTCTTACATTTTAGTCCTTGATGATTATGGATGCAAATTGTTGAGTTTGGAAGGTCTAATTAAGTTGATTTTTGGCAGAGATGCATGAAATATGACTAATTGAATATTGGTAAACTTAAAATCTCTAAAGTCCTTGTAATTTTCAAAATTTATGTTTTGGTCCCTAAAAGTCTAATTCTTACAATTAAACCCCTAAATGATTTCTGATCGCTGTGCCTTTCCTTCCTATGATCTTGAGTGATCACATAGGTTTAATAAAGCATTTAGAAAAGATAAAAAGAAAAAAAAGATCGTTAATCAAGGTTGACTTTCAGGTTGACTTTGGTTTTCCCCGTGTAATCTTCGTAGTTCGGGTCAAGCGTCTAGGCCAGGCTAGGGGGTTATATTTTTTGGTATCAGAGCCAGGTTAGCGAATATTTGGGGATTGGTTAGTGGTTATTGGGTGTGAATATGAATGATTATGACTTTTTGGTGGAAGCAGGATGTGTGATTGTTGGTGTTTTAGTTCTAATGAGGTGTAATGCATGCAAGGTGATAGAATGAGATAAATTTGTGATGCTATGTTTGGGGTATAGCTGGGGATCCCATTTCCATATCATGGAAATAATTGTTTTTTTAAAAAAAAAGAGCTTGAGTACCTTGCCTTATATTGCCTAATTAAATTTATTGTATTTTGTCAGTTGCATTGTTTTCATATGGGGCCACGTAGAGAGCTTAGAATTAGTACTCGTGCTACGACTGAGAATGAGAATGTTGAGCATGTTGAGGATTTACCGCCTCATCCTCCTGGTGGACCACCTGGTGGTGGTGGAGCGGGGGTTGGTGCTGTGGGAGCTAGTGTAGGGGTTGCTGGACCCGAGGGAGTTCAGGGGAAAGCTGCTCCTGATATGTCAGTGTTAATATAAGCTATTGCTGGAGCTTTTCAAGCAACAGTAGCTGGAGCTCATGGGGCTGCACCTCAGGCTGGTGCTGGTGTGAGTCTGCTGTTGGAGCGACTCCATAGTCTTGGAGGGACTGAGTTCAGTGGGTTGACCCCGGAAGGTTTTGAGTCTTGGTTGGAAAGTACCAAGAGGATACTTGGGCAGCTGATTTGCAACAATACTCAGAAATTGGGATGTATTGTGTCCCTATTGCACGGTGATGCATATATGTGGTGGACAACCACAATAGCGGGGTTGGATGATGATGAGGTGACTTGGACATTCTTCTTGAATGTATTCAATCGAAAGTATTTGGGAGTCCCTTACCTAGATGAGCAAAAGAGGGAGTTCATGTCCCTAGTGCAAGGGAGTATGACAGTGGCGGAGTATGAGGTGCAATTTGTACGCCTTAGCAGTATGCACCCGAGCTGATTCCTAGCGTGCGGGAGAGATGTGAACGATTCCGATATGGGCTGGTTGCTGATGTGAAAACCTATATGCTCGTAGCAAACTATACAAATTTTGATTTCTTGGTCACTCGAGCCAAGGACATCGAGCTGACCTTGGTCTGGCAAGTCGAGCAGGAGGGTCTAGCTCAGGGAAACGACCTGCGGATCATGATCTTGGAAGAGATTTGTTCAGGAGACCTAAGGATAGAAGGTCACATATGGATGCTAGACGTGGGGGTGGCAACCCTGGAAGAGGTCAGCAAGGACCGAATGCTTTTATACGGTCACCTGAGTGTAATCGGTGTGGTAGGAGGCACACTGGTGAGTGTTGGGACAATCTTGGTACATGCTGGAATTGCGGTAATCATGGGCACATGAAGAGGGATTGTCCGCAGCCGATGAGAGAGGGTCAGGCTCTGGTGAGAGCAATTAAGCCACAGAGAGGCCGTGGGCACGGCCGTGGCAACATCCAGCGCATGGATGAAGGTGTAAGGAATGTAGCACATGTGGTGGCTGTTCAGCCTGAAGGTGGTGGCCAGGCTAGAGTGTATGCTCATCGAGAAGGGAGGAATGACACGGTCGTGATCGCATGTACCTTTACTTTGTAATCCTTGTCATTACTTTCTTTGATTGATTCTGGATCTACACACTCGTACATATTGCGTGAACATGCTCGAATGCTTGGTTTGCTTGTTGAGTCTTTGGATGTGGGTATGCATGTGACTAGTTCCTTTGGTGAGACAGTTGTAACAAGGATGTTGTATAGGAGATGCCCCTTAAAGGTGCAAGAGCACGTGGTTTTAGTTGATCTTATGGGATTGCCATTCTATGGATTCGATGTAATCCTTGGTATGGATTGGCTTGTTGAGCATAGGGCCGTAGTGGATTTTGAAAATAAGTGAGTTTCGCTGAATCTTGCAGATGATTATGAAGTTGTGGTGGTGGGAGAAAATGTGAAGTTCTTGTCTAATATCGTGTCGACGCTTGAAGCAAGTCGGATGTTGCGTCAATGATGCGAGTCTTATTTGGCCTTTGTTGTGAATCCTAGTACAAAGGAGGTTCGTGTACAGGATATAAGGACCGTGTGTGAATTTCCTGGAGTGTTTCCGGAGGAATTGCCGGGTTGCCGCCTAGTCGAGAAGTTGAATTCGGAATTGAGTTGTATGAGAACACAACTCCGGTGTCCATTGCTCCCTATCGCATGGCACCCAAGGAGTTGAAGGAGTTGAAGACGCAACTTCAAGAGTTGCTTGACCGATGCTTTATTCGGCCTAGTGTGTCACATTGGGGTGCACCGGTCTTATTTGTTAAAAAGAAGGATGACACAATGAGGATGTGCATTGATTATCGTCAGCTGAATAAGTTGACTATCAAGAAAAAGTATCCGTTGCCGAGGATTGATGACCTCTTCGATCAGTTTCGAGGAGCAATTGTGTTTTCAAAGATAGATTTACGGTCAGGATATTGTCAATTAGAGGTGAAGGACGTGGATGTGCCAAAAACAGCCTTTCGAACGAGATATGGGCATTATGAATTTCTAGTGATGCCGTTTGGATTGACGAATGCTTCTACAACTTTCATGCATATGATGAACAAGGTGTTTCATGAATTCTTGGATAAGTTCGTAGTGGTGATCATCGATGATATCCTTGTGTACTCTCGTACCGAGGAGGAGCATGAGAAACATTTGAGGATCGTTTTGCAAGCGCCTTTAGAGAATCAGCTTTATGCTAAGCCGAGTAAATGTGAGTTTTGGCTAAAGGAGGTTGTTTTTCTTGGCCATGTGGTTTCGGCTGAAGGGATTTGTGTTGATCTTCAGAAGATTGAGGCGGTGGTGAATTGGAAGCCTCCTAGGTCTGTTCATCAAGTTCATAGTTTCCTTGGGTTGGCAGGTTACTACCAGAGGTTCGTGGATGGATTTTCTAAGATTGTTGCCCCTTTGACGAAGTTGTTACAAAAGGATGTTAAGTTTGAGTGGACGGAAGCGAGACAACAAGCCTTTGAGAAGCTAAAGGCAGCTTTGACGCAAGCTCCTATCTTGGTTCAACCTGAGTCAGGCAAATAGTTTGTCGTGTATAGTGACACATCCTATGTTGGTTTGGGGTATGTGTTGATGCAAGAGGGTAGAGTAGTGGCTTATGCATCGCGACAGTTGAAGGTGCATGAGCGCAATTACCCTACGCATGACATTGAGCTGGCAACGGTGGTTTTTGCACTAAAGATTTGGAGACATTATCTATATGGTGAGAAGTGTACTGTGTACACGGATCATAAAAGTTTGAAGTACCTTATGTCTCAGAAGGAGTTAAATCTTAGGCAACGACGTTGAGTGGAGTTGCTTAAGGATTACGATCTAACGATCAAGTATTATCCGGGGAAGGCCAATGTTGTGGTCGATGCCTTGAGCAGGAAAGTGGCGGTAGAATTAAGGGTGATGTTTGCTAGCTTGAGCATATCGCGAGATGGTGGTCTTGTTTCCGAATTGCAAGTAAAGCCATCTTTGGTTCAGTTGATAAAGGAGAAACAACTGTTGGATGATTCTCTTGTACCACATGTTCAGGATATCGCAGAAGGTAAGCCTTCGGATTTCTGTTTAAATGATGATGGTGTTATATGCTTTGGAAGTCGGATAGTGGTGCCGAATGATGTTGAGTTAAGACGCACTATTCTGACTGAAGCTCATAGTAGTCCTTTTGCTATGCACCCTAGTAGTACAAAGGTGTACCGTGAGTTGAAGGATGAGTACTATTGGGTGGGATTGAAAAAAGATGTCGCTGAGTTTGTTAGCAAATACATGGTTTGTCAGCGGGTTAAGGCTGAACATCAAGTTCCTTCTGGGTTGTTACAGCCGTTGAGGATCTCAGAATGGAAGGGGAGAGGATCACTATGGACTTCGTGTATGGTTTGCCGCTATCGCCATCAAAGAAGAATTCTGTTTGGGTGATTGTGGATTGCCTTACGAAGTGTGCACATTTCTTGCCTGTGCATACTACGTATACCTTGGATAAGCTTGCGGAGTTGTACATTGCTGTGATTGTACGTTTGCATGGAGTGCCAAAATCTATAGTATCGGAGAGAGATCCGAGGTTCACCGCGAGGTTCTGGGGATGTTTACATCAAGCATTGGGTACGCAGCTGAATTTCAGTATTTCTTATCATCCACAAACGGATGGACAGTCGGAGCGTGTTATCCAAGTGCTTGAGGATATGGTGAGGTGCTGTGTTATTGAGTTTCAAGGCTCTTGGGAGAAGCACTTGCCTTTGGTGGAGTTTGCTTATAATAACAGTTACCAGGCAAGTATTCAAATGGCACCTTATGAGGCTTTATATGGGAGGAAGTGTAGAACACCTCTTTGTTGGGCTGAAACGGGACAAAAGTTGGTCTCGATGCCGGCTTTGTGAAAGGAACCACTGAGAAGGTGAAGCTCTTCTGTGAGCGTTTGAAGGCAGTATCGGACCGACAAAAGTCTTACGCAGATTTGAAGCGTAAGGAGATAGAGTTTGCAGTGGGCGAGCCTGTGTTTTTGAAAGTTTCACCTTGGAAGAAGGTGATGAGATTTGGTCGGAAGGGAAAATTGAGTCCAAGGTTCATTAGACCATACGAGGTGATATAACGTGTGGGTCCTGTTGCTTACAAGCTGAGACTGCCTCAAGAGTTAGAAAAGATACATAACGTGTTTCATGTATCCATGCTTCGGAGGTATAGATCAGATAGTAAGGTTCTTCGGGGTAAGACCATTGAGCTGGTCAAAGTCTTGTGGAGACATCGTGGCGTTGAGGAAGCCACGTGGAAAAGGAAGGATGACATTTAGAAGCAATTTCCTTACCTTTTCCCTCTAGGTAAATTTTGAGGACAAAATTTCTTAAGTGGGGAAGAGTTGTAACACCCTGGTTTTTGGCCTAGATGTTTTAGAGGTTGAATCGGGCCGATCGAGAACGGATCGAATCTTTAAGGGTGATTTAGTGAACACCTAGTTCGAGATGCTTTAAAAATATGGAAAAATATCTAAAAATCCTCATTTATTATATAGTTGGTTATGGTGAAAACAATTTTACAAAATGTGATTTGGAAATACTACATTTCGGTGTAGTGACCAAATTGTAGTTTTTGCAAAAGTTGACTAGTGACTGTTTTGTAAAGGATTGAAACTTTGAATCTTTAAGGAGCTAATTTTACCAAAATGTTTTTCATCATATTTCTCTTTAATTTGTGTGTTTTAATAAAGATTTAATTAAAGGAATTAAGAGAGGAATTTCTATTTTGACTTTTCATAATTACTTTACGATATTTTTCCCTCTTTTCATTTTCTCTCAACTTCCACTCAGCCAAACACAATTCCCTCACCAATTAATATCTGATTTTCATCTCTTTTGCTGAGATTTCATCCTCCTAAGGATTTCTAATCTTTATCTCATCAAATCCTCTAGTTTTTACTTTGGATTTTCAAGAAATCTTGCCCAAATTGAGGAGAAATCAGCCATTAGAGGTAAGCTTTGTCCTTCTCCTCTAATGACCAGTTCTTTACTGAAATCCCCAAGTTCTCAATCCTTTGTTAACGATTTTTGAGTTGTTTTAATGTTAGAAACATGAAATTGTTGTAAAACTCAAGATTCTTGGTGAGATCTTGATGATTTTCGTAAATCTTGGATAGGCTCTGTTTTGAGGTTGATTTTTAATGTGTTTTGGATGTTAATTGATGTTATGAATGAGGTTTTACCAAGTAAATCCCGAATAGGTTTGGATTCCTAAGTTTTACATGTTAGATTTGTGGTTTTTGGGGTGGTTTTGGTGATCTGTTGTTGCTGGAGGTATAAGGACGTATTTGTGATGATTTTTGGTGTTGATTGAGGTTTAGAAATGATTAGAATTGATAGATCTTGGCTGAACTTTGATTTGGGAAAGTTTGGAGGTGATTTCGGTTATTTTGAGTAGCCAAAATGGTGCTTTTGAGTAGTGCAACGAGTTTGAATGAGTGGCTGGTGATTTCAATGCATGATGATGCATTAATCCTCTGCTCTTATGTGTAATAAACATGGGAGACATCTTTGACGCTTTTGGTGTTGATCCGGAGGTGCCAGAAGCCTGGATATCGTTTCGGCAAGCAAGCGAAACATAATCGGTGAGTGCGAATGGTTTTAGAAGTCATTGAGGGAAAAGAAACAAGGTTTGGGGATTTAGGATTGGTTTGAAACACCAACCTAAGTCCGGAAGTAAGTATGGCTAGATTTGCTCTCAATATGTGGTTGATGCCCCTAAATGCTTTTACATGCTCTTGTTTTGAGATAGACAAATTCCTACTGTTTTATGCATGATTTGTAGCACGAGATGATGCTATGTGGTGATTTCATGAGATATCATGTTGTAGTAAAGAGTTTTGAGATTTTGATTTAATGCAAAGCATGAGATATGGTTTTGAAATGAGATAAGAAATATTTGAGAAATGTTGCATCAAAACAGTAGGTGAGATGATGATTTTAATATAATATATTGACATAAATGATGAGATAATTACCGGATATAATTGGTCGACTTATAGGATGAAAGTGCACTATAATCTAAAAATTCGTACGTGCTCTTTGGAGTCGGGCAATAGGGGTAGTGCCATCCCGATCCAAAGTGAGAATCCGATGATGAGAGATACCATTGGGGTAGGACTTGGTGAAATACCCAAGCTTTATGGCGAAGAGAGATACCGCCATGAGAGTCCGGTGATGTGAGATTTAACCGGGGTAGGACTTGACTTTGAGTCAAGCTAATCCACATATCCGAGTAAAGATGTATTATGAAATGCCAATATATGTGATTGTATTTGAGTCACATGTACCAAATGTTGAGATGTTTTATGCTATGAGAAATGCATATGAGATTTATGGTTTATGAAATGCTTTTGTTTTCTTTAAGCATGTGTATGGCTTTGCCATGAGATTTGCATTGGTTGAATGCATGAGCTAGATTGAAGGTACATGTGATTTTCAAATGGAGATTTGCCTTGAAGTGGTTTTCAAGCATGAGATAGAAAGTGCATGTTGTAGAAAATGGTTTTTGAGATAGAGTTTTAAAGTTGCATTGTTGTGTTGGTTTTCTTAGAGCTTGCCTGACTAAGCAAATGTGCTTACGCTCTCTTTTACCAACAATGCAGATAATTGAGACGTTTTTGGGCAGCAAGGAGGCAAAGGATATCCAAGGAAGTGAGAAGCTCATGTATGGTGATGTTATCGTATGCTTTAGTAATGATATTTGGCAATGGGGATCTATGGTTTGTTTTGGGAGATGTGTTTCAAATTCCCTTTGGTTGTTGCAAGTTTAATATGGTATTTGAAATTTGTAATTGTCCTATATGGTTAGTTTATAGCTTGTGGCTTGCATATGGTTTTCATGACTAGGGAGCATGCCTATAGACTCAATGATCACATGCTTGCTGTCATGCTTTAGCTTAAGCTTCATAATAATGATCTATGATGTGTAATCATGCTGTTAGTGTGTTATGCTATAATTTGGGATTTGTTTGAATGTGAAAAGATGTGAAAAACCAGAAAAATATATAGTTACAGGGCAGGGTGTATCGAAACACCCTTATCTGTTTCGAAACAGGGGCCTGGAATGGCCATAGTGTTTCGGAACGGGTAAGAGTGTTTCAGAACACTTTAGCTACTGGAGAGCCATGTTTCGATATGGGTCTCGGAACGCACCCGAGTACCAAAACAGTCAACCCTGTTCCGATACGGTTGTTTCGATACAAGGGTCAGCGTTTCAAAACACCCGACCGTTGATCTGCATTTTGAATTGTTTCAAGTTCTTGCTTCTTACATTTTAGTCCTTGATGATTATGGATGCAATTAGTTGAGTTTGGAAGGTCTAATTAAGTTGATTTCTGGCAGAGATGCATGAAATATGACTAATTGAATATTGGTAAACTTAAAATCTGCAAAGTCATTGTAATTTGTAAAATTTACGTTTTGGTCCCTAAAAGTCTAATTCTTACAATTAAACCCCTAAATGAATTCTGATCGCTATGCCTTTCCTTCCTATGATCTTGAGTGATCACATAGGTTTAATAAAGCATTTAGAAAAGATAATAAGAAAGAAAGGGCCGTTAATCAAGGTTGACTTTGGTTTTCCCCGTGTAATCTTCGTAGTTCGGGTCAAGCGTCTAGGCCGGGCTAGGGGGTTACATGGTCCTTGCCTCCGCAATTGTCTATCAATCTCTTCTGTATCGACAATGCTCGTTCTTAGTCCAGTGTTCCTTGGTAAGGCTTGTCGTCAAAGGATGGTCTGGTCTGGATTGTCGGATGATGATTCTGAACCTTTTCTTCCACCTCCTTCATTGCAGCGGCAATGCTTGCCTGGGCAGTGGGTAATACAATTTGCACATGCACAAAACACACACCAAAGTAGTACCTTTTCCAGCAAATATAATCGAATAGAGATGATCAAGCATGGCAATGTTAAGAACAGTAAATTGTGTATGTATGATTAGTAATGCATCTAAAATAAGCTTAAGTCTAATAATAATTGAGTCATAAAGGGTCCTAAAATGAATACTATTATACGCCTAACACATCCCAAACACGAACTATTGCTTGTCCTCAAGAAATGCAAAACTAACAGTCAATTGCCAAACGTTTAATCATCATGAAATTATCTCTCGGTCTTACTTTTTCTTCTCTTCTCTAAACAGTGAATATGAATGTGCTTTGCCTTCAATTCTTCGGATGTCAAGGATTTCCTTGGAATCAAACTATAAGACTCGCGAGTGTGTGTGTGATTGTGAACAAGATGATTTTCCGTGTTCTAAGTAAACACTTAAACAGTTAACCTACTTTCCTTGGGTTTTCTTTATCTAATCGACTAGAGCCAATTTCGGGCACCTCTAGTGACTAGCCTATAGCCAATTACGGGCACCTCTAGTATTTCCTTAAGCTAGAGCCGATTTTAGGCACCTCTAACTTTTTACCCAATTTTTTTCTATGTCAGTAAATGTCCTAAGTGTCCTAGAACTCCTTCAATCATTCAAGTCACAAAAGTGTATTTTTTTCGTTTTCAGCCCCATAGTGTGGTTCTAAGTATTTTCCATGGACATCCAAAAATTGAAAGCTAACTAGCAAAAATTTTAAGGTTACAGTAAAGAGAGACACATCTATTGCCGAGACAACATTTTCATTGAATTAAAATCTAAGGCAATTGATAGGCACGCATTTTCTATAGATATGACAAAAACAATTTACTAACTACTTCCTCACCCCCAAACTCGATAGAAGAATTGCCATAAATGCATGCTCATACACAAAATATAAAATAAAAGACAAGAGAGGAATAAAAATTTTACAACGACGGGGACATGGATGAGTCATTATTTTTGTCTTGGATAATCAATTTCCTTCTTGTTGTTTGCTTGATCCTCTTGGTTGCCCTTGGTAGTTGGTGACGTGTTGGAGGTGTTAGTTCGACTTTCTTGGTCACCTCCTCTTCATCGTCACTGTCGAGAGAAATTTCTTCGGTGGAAGAGACCTTGCGTTTCTTGGGGGATGGAACTGGAGCGGTCTTGGCTTGAGGTGCAACTGACTTGTCTGAGTCGGAGAAGTCAGATTACGTCTCGGTTTGGGTTGGCTTTATGGCAGGTGTTTTGCCCTTGCCTATTATCGCGACACAGGCATCTGGGATTGCCGAGGCAATGTTTTCCTGCGTTGCCAAGGCAATGGTTGTCTTCATTGCTGATGCAGTGTCTTTAGGTGTTGCTGAGGCAAGGACATCAACAGGGAAGGCTGAGAATTGCACCATGTCTCTGGGAACTTCTCTAGGATCACTTGAGTGATGGAGTTGTTGAAGTCCCTTTTGTATTGCATGAACACACGCTGCCGTTTGTCCATCGTGTCTAGTTTCTGTGCAAGGTGTTGGAGGGTGGTTGCCGCGGCATCATGCTTTTGAGTGGCTGGGGCATTGCCCGAGGAGGTTACCGAGACAATGCCTCGTACCAGCGTGGACTCTAACTCGGCTTCTGACGGGGCAAATCTTTTGACACCCGGTTCCTCCATAGGTTGAGAGTGCTCAACACTTCCGATGTTTAAGGCCATCTCAGATAGTTGTGCAAAATTGCGATTAAATAAAATAAAGCAAAAAATAGTGAAAGCGAATCTTGGAGTTAAGTTGGGAAAATACTGATTTGATGGTGGAGTGTTTTGAGGGGGATGGTTTAAGTAGATGGGGGTTTGATGTAACGGTCACAAGCATTGAATGGAAATGCTTGTGTGCACGACAATGCTTGCTTGTGGGTGGTCTTCCAACGGTCATATGCAGCAGCATTGAAGGGGCGGTCTCCAATGGTTACATGCAGCGGAATTGAAGGGGTGATCTCCAACAGTCATGTTGTGGTCGAGTGTAACGATTGTTGTGTTTTTGGTTTTGGGTTGGACTTGAAATCGGCCCATCTTTGTAACACCCCAATTTTGGGCCTGGAAGTTTAGGGTCTGAACCAGACCGGTCTGATTTTCGGTTTGAATATAAAAGGTGGTTTTAGGGAAAGCCTAGTTCGGGATGCATTCAAAATATGGAAAAATATCTAAAAATCCTCTTTTAATATATATAAGAGAGTGGTGAAATCAATTTTACAAAATAAGGTTTGAAAGTGTGACATTTCGAAATAGTGACTAAAATGTAATTTTTGAAAAGTTCAGTGGTGACTGTTTTGTAAGGATTGAAACTTTGAATCTTTAAGGACCTAATTTACTCAAGGAAGGATTTCTCCAGATTTTTCTTAATTTTAATGACTCATTTAATGTTTAATTAATTAAAAGAAAAGAGGGAAATCATATTTTAGTTTTTCATAACTAACTTTTGCTAAAACTTTCTCATCTCATTTTCTCTCAAAATTCCCTCAGCCAAACACATTTCCACAGCAACATTTCTTTTGATTTTCACACTAAATGATGAGGTTTCAAACATTTAGTGATTCCTAATCCTTTCTTCATCAAATCCTCTTCATTTGCTTATTGGATTTTCAAGGATTTTGGCTCTAAACAAGGAGAAATCTACATTTAGAGGTAAGAATGTCCTTCTCCTCTAAATACTCAGTTCTTTACTGAAATTCCTAAGTTCTCAATCCTTAAATTAAGTTTTATTAAATGTTTTAATGTGGTGATCTTGATTTTTGGCTTAAAACTCAAGATTTGGATTAGATCTTAAAGAAATTCGTGGTCATTGTTTGGGCTCTGTTTTGAGATGCCTTTTAATGTATTTTGGATGTTTAACGATGTGTAATTGAGGTTTAATCAATGCAATCCCGAATAGGTTGATTCTCCTAAGTTTTTACTTGTGAAAATGGTGGTTTTTGGGGTGATCTTGGTGTTCTGTTATAGCTGGGGCTATAAGGACGATTTTAGGGTCTTTTTGGATGTTAATTGATGTTTAAGAATGTTTAGAAGTGATGGATCTTGGTTGGGTAATGTTGTGGGAGAGTTTGGATGTGATTTCGGTTGTGTTTTGTAGCCGAAATGTTAGATTTGGTGAGAGCAGCGAGTTTAGGTGTAATGGCTGAAGATTTTGAAGCATGATGATGCATTAATCCTCTGCTTTGATGTGTTTGAAACAGGGGAGACATCTTCGGATCCTTGTGGTGTTGATCCGGAGGCTTGAACGGCGTTTCGGCAAGCTTGCGAAACGGAATTGGTGAGTGAAGTTGGGTTTATAGCTTTGAAACCAATGTTTGAAGGTTTTGGGAGCTTAGTTTAAGTCTAAGCAACTTAACTAAGCTCAAGAGTAAGTTTTCGGAGAAACTCTCTCTTGATGAACCATGAGATTGTTGGATGCAATGTGTTTAATTTGCATGTTTAGATTCTGTTTTGAAAGCATGTTTTGGCATGGTTAATGCTGGTTTTGAAAGCCATATATGGAAGGATGCTCAAGGTAATAGATCCTTGGTTTAATATGTTGAAAATGTGGATTTGATGCATAGTGGTGCATGATGTTAAATGGCTTGATTTAATGCTTTAAAACAGTGAATTGTTGATGAGTAAAGATGTATATTGGCAAGTGATGTGTTGGTTTTAAAGTACTTGAATCGGATATAGTTAGCCGGCTATAGGATTGGGTGCACCGTGAATAAAGTCGCCTTGGATGTTGAGGGGTTGTAATTGTACCGTAAACTTCATCCAAGTACACTAACGAGATGTTTAAGATCAAAATGGTGGTTAAAAGTCCATGTGTGGATCTTGTGTTGAGTGTACCGTGTTCTCGTTAGTGATGTTATACAACTACCAATGAGTGATGTGGAGGGGTTGTGATTGTATCGTTAAACTCCATCACGAGTGTTGAGGTGTTGTGATTGTACCGGTAAACTCCACCTTGTGTGTTTGGTAGTGTGTATGAAGCATATGGGACAACGCTTCTAATCCGCGTATCCGATTGTGTTTTATGTTGGAAATGGTATGGATTATCACTTGGAAGCCAATATGACATGTTGATGTTAATGAAGCATGAAATGCTTGTTGTGTATGCATTGTTGCATGAGAAATGATGTTTATGGTTTGAAAAGGCCTTGTGAAAGGTGTTTTATATAATGCATTATTGTGTTGTTTCTTTAGAGCATGCCTCACTAAGAAATTGTGCTTACGCTCTCTTTCTTGAACCAATAATGCAGAGAATTGAGGTGTTTGTGGGCAGCAAGGAGGCTAAGGATCCAAGGGAAAGCTAAGCTCATTGTATGGTGACTGTTTTACAACACTATTAGATTTTGATATTTGGCAATGGGAACCTAGGTTGTGTTGTTGGGAGATGTTTTGGACTCCCTAAGTTTGGCATGATGCCTATGATGTTTTGAACATGTAAATGGCCATTTGGTGTTTGCTTTGATGATTGGTTAGATTCCAATGCTAGGATGCATGCCTATAGACTTGTGGTTTTTCCTAATTGATGCCATGAATGAGTTTTGATGATGCAAATGTGTACCTTATATGTATGATGACTTGTTGGCATGATTAGGAAGTCAATAGGATGTGTTTGAGTGATTAAATGTATGTTAAACCAGCAAAATCTGCACTTTCTGGGCAGTCCGTATCGGAACGGGTGCTAACGTTTCGAAACGAGGGCCTGTAATGGCTTTCGTGTTTCGAAACGGGTAGAGGCCGTTCCGAAACGGTTTTGCCACTGTCAGGTCCTGTTTCGACACTGGTCTCGGAACGAACCCGCGTTTCGGAACGGTCAACCCCTGTTCCGAAACACTAGACCGTTGGGCACTGATTTGAATGGTTTTGAAGTTGCAAGCTTTACGTTTTAGTCCTGAATTTTGTATGTGCAATTGCTTGAGTTTGAGATGTCCGTTTGAGGTGAAATTTGACAGAGAAGCATGTAATATGACTAATTACATAATGGTAACCTAAAAATCAGTTAAGTCCTCTTAATTTCCAGAATTTACTTTCTGGTCCCTAATAGTTGTAAATCGTGCAATTGAGTCCCTTATTGCTTTCCGATCGCTGTGCTTTTCAAGTATGCTTTCCTCAAGGCTACGCTTAGGACTAATATGCATCTAGACAAGTTTAAAAAGAAAAAAAAGGTCGTTAATCAAGGTTGACTTTCGGGTTGACTTTGGTTTTCCCCGTGTAATCTTCGTAGTTCGGGTCAACCGTCTAGGCCGGGCTAAGGGGGTTACATTTGGTGGTATCGAAGCTAAGTTCTCGAGTAAATGGGAATGATTATGTGGGTGATGTATTTATGATTGCATGATGGTTCTTTTTGGAATGAAAGTGTGATGTGTGAATTGTAAAGTATGTTGCAATTGTGATGCTATGCCGTGTTGAAGCATGTTAGAGGGACCAATCCCATTGCCATATCAAAACTAATGAAATGAATTGTTTTTGAAAAATGAGCTTGAGTGCTTGGATTTCTTACCTTGCTGAGCCTGATTATGTTTATTACATTTGTGTTAGTGCATTGTTTAGCGAATGGGACCTCGTAGAGAGACGAGGATTAATACACGAGCTATGGCTCAGAACGAGAATGAAGAGAATGCTTATAATGTAGTGGATTTACCTCCTCCTCCTGGTGGTGGACCACCCGGTGGTGGTGGTGGTGGAGGTGATGGAGCTGGTGTTGATGCTGGTGCTGGGGTCGCTGGACCTGAAGCTGGGCAGAGGCAAGCTGCTCCTGACATGATAGTGTTGATTCAGGCTATTGCTGGAGCCTTTCAGGCGACAGTAGCTGGAGCTCATGGAGCTGGGCATCAGGGGATGCTAATGCTAGACTACCTTTGGAACGTCTACGCAGTCTGGGAGGGACTGAGTTCAGAGGCTTGTCTGCTGAGGGTTCCGAATCTTGGTTGGAAAGTACCAAGAGGATATTGGGACAAATGAACTGCAATGATGTGCAGAAGTTGGGTTGCGTGGTATCGCTTTTGCACGATGATGCGTATACCTGGTGGATGACCACTGTCTCCTGAATGGAGGATGCTGATGTGACTTGGACGTTCTTTCTGAACGCGTTCAAGCGTAGGTATTTAGGTGTGCGATACCTGGATGAAAAGAAAAGAGAATTCATGTCTCTGACACAAGGAAGTATGACAGTAGCTGAGTACGAGATACAGTTTGTCCGTCTCAGTCAGTATGCACCTGAGATTGTCCCTGATGAGCGGGAAAGGTGTGAACGTTTCCGTTATGGTTTGGTGACGGATGTAAAGACCTATATGCTTGCGACTGAGTACACTGATTTTGATGTGCTGGTTAGTAGGGCGAAGGATATTGAACAGAATCTGGGTTTGTCTTTCAGGAGTGCTGGTTCTGGCTCGGGCAAGCGAGTTGCTGAGTATAGTTCCGGTGGTGGACGTAACAAGAGAGGACGTGATCGGAGGTATCAGTCTTCTACTAGGCGTGGTGGTGGAGGGCATGGTGCGCCTATTCAGAGAGACAGAGCAAGAGCTGATCAGAACACGTGCTGGGCGTGTGGATCGCGTGGCCATTTGAGGCGTGATTGTGCTCGGGCAGCGAGAGAGGTGCAGGCTCCTGTTGTTGTAGCTGGTAATTCATGCTGGAATTGTGGTTCAGCAGACCACATGAGGATGGAGTGTCCTTTGTTGGGCGGTGGTGGTCAGAGACGTGCTCCTGGAGTTGTTGCACCACAGAGAGGTCGTGGGCGCGGCCGTGGTAACTTCCAGCATAGAGAGGATGGTGGAAGGAATGTGGCGCATGTGGTGGCTATCCAACCTGAGGGTGGAGGCCAGGCTCGAGTGTATGCACAACGAGAAGGGAGAAATGACACGGATGTGATCGCAGGTACCTTCACTTTGCAATCCTTGTCATTACTTTCCTTGATTGATTCTGGATCTACACACTCATACATATTGCGTGAACATGCTCAATTGCTTGGTTTGCCTGTTGAGTCTTTGGATGTTGGTATGCGTGTAACTAGTTCTTTTGGTGAGACCGTTGTGACACGGAAGTTGTATAGAAGGTGTCCCTTGGTTGTGCAAAACCATGTTTTTCATGTTGATCTCATGGAATTGCCTTTCTATGGTTTCAATGTAATCCTTGGTATGGATTGGCTTGTTGAACATCAAGCTGTGGTGGATTTTGAGAACAAGCGAGTTTCGCTGAAGCTTGCGGATGATTATGAGGTAGTGGTGGTGGGTGAGAATGTGAAGTTTATTGCCAATGTGGTGTCGACATTGGAAGCAAGCCGAATGTTAAGGCAAGGTTGTGAAGCCTACCTAGCCTTTGTGATGAATCCTAGCTCTAAGGAGTTGCGAGTGCAAGATATCAGGACTGTGCGAGAGTTTCGTGGTGTGTTTCCGGAGGAGTTACCTGGATTGCCTCCTAATCGAGAAGTGGAGTTTGGAATTGAGCTGTATGAAAACACAACTCCAGTTTCCATTACTCCTTATCGAATGGCACCTAAGGAGTTGAAAGAGCTGAAGACGCAACTTCAGGAGTTGCTTGATCATTGTTTCATTCGGCCGAGTGTGTCACCTTGGGGTGCACCAGTTTTGTTTGTGAAGAAAAAGGATGGCACTATGAGAATGTGCATCGATTACCGTCAGCTGAACAAGTTGACTATCAAGAATCAGTATCCATTGCCGAGGATTGATGATCTTTTTGATCAATTTAGGGGAGCGGTTGTGTTCTCTAAAATTGACTTAAGGTCAGGGTATTACCAGTTGAAGGTGAAGGATGTGGATGTGCCAAAGACAGCCTTCAGAATGAGGTATGAGCATTATGAGTTCCTTGTGATGCCGTTTGGTTTGACGAATGCTCTTGCAGCCTTTATGGACATGATGAATAGAGTGTTCCATGAATACTTGGATAAATTTGTTGTGGTGTTCATTGATGATATCCTCGTGTACTCTCGTACTGAGGAAGAGCATGAGGGACATTTGAGGATTGTGTTGCAGGTTTTGTTGGAAAATCAGCTTTATGCTAAGTTAAGCAAGTGTGAGTTCTGGCTTAGGGAGGTTGTGTTCCTTGGTCATGTGGTTTCTGCTGAGGGGATTCGTGTTGATCCTCAGAAGATTGAAGCGGTGATGAATTGGAAGCCTCCTAAGTCTGTTCATGAAGTCCGTATTTTCCTTGGTTTGGCAGGATACTACCGGAGGTTCGTGGATGGATTTTCAAAGATTGCTGCACCTTTGACAAAGTTGTTGCAGAAGGATGTTAAGTTTGAATGGACGGAAGCGAGGCAGCAGGCTTTTGAGAAGCTAAAGGCAGCTTTGACGCAAGCTCCTATCTTGGTTCAGCCTAAGTCAGGGAAAGAGTTTGTGGTGTATAGTGACGCATCTTACATTGGCTTGGGGTGTGTGTTGATGCAAGATGGTAAGGTGGTGGCTTATGCATCGCGACAGTTGAAGGTGCATGAGCGCAATTATCCTATGCATGACATTGAGTTGGCTGCGGTGGTTTTTGCTTTGAAAATTTGGAGACATTACTTGTATGGTGAGAAGTGTACGGTGTACACGGATCACAAGAGTTTGAAGTATCTGATGTCTCAGAAAGAGTTGAATCTTAGGCAACGACGTTGGGTGGAGTTGCTTAAAGATTACGATATGACGATCGAGTATCACCCGGGAAAAGCTAATGTTGTAGCGGATGCCTTGAGTAGGAAGGTGGCAGTGGAGTTGAGGGCTATGTTTGCCAATTTGAGCATTTCGCGAGATGGCAGTCTTGTGGCTGAGTTGCAAGTGAAACCATCTTTGGTTCAGTTGATAAAGGATAAGCAACTGTTGGATGATTCCTTGGTGCCACATGTTCAGGATATTGCTGAGGATAGATCATCGGATTTCTGCTTTAATGATGATGGAGTTTTATGTTTTGGGAGTCGGATAGTAGTGCCCAATGATGCTGAGTTGAGGCGTGCTATTCTGACTGAAGCTCATAGTAGTCCTTTTGCTATGCACCCTGGTAGTACTAAAGTGTATCGTGATCTTAGAGATGAGTACTATTGGGTGGGTTTGAAGAAAGATGTGGCTGAGTTTGTGAGCAAGTGCATGGTATGTCAGCGAGTTAAGGCTGAGCATCAGTTTCCTTCTGGGTTGTTGCAACTGTTGAGGATTCCTGAATGGAAGTGGGAAAGGATTACCATGGACTTTGTGTCTGGTTTACCTTTGTCGCCATCGAAGAAGAATTTGGTGTGGGTGATTGTGGATCGTTTGACGAAGTGTGCGCATTTCTTGCCTGTGCATACTACGTATACCTTGGACAAGCTTGCAGAGCTGTACATTGCTGAGATTGTACGGCTACATGGTGTGCCAAAGTCGATCGTGTCGGATAGAGATTCGAGGTTTACATCGTGTTTCTGGGAATGTTTGCATCAACCATTGGGTACACGGCTGAATTTCAGTACTTCTTATCATCCACAGTCGGATGGACAGTCTGAGCGTGTTATCCAAGTGCTGAAGGATATGTTGAGGTGCTGTGTGATTGAGTTTCAGGGTTCTTGGGAGAAGCATTTTCCGTTGGTGGAGTTTGCTTATAACAATAGCTACCAGGAAAGTATTCAAATGGCACCTTATGAAGCCTTGTACGGAGGAAGTGCAGAACACCTCTTTGTTGGGCTGAAACGGGTCAGAAGTTGGTTTCGATGCCAGCTTTGTTGAAAGGGACCACCGAGAAGGTGAAGCTCATTTGTGAGCGCTTGAAGGCAGCTTCTGATCGACAGAAGTCTTACGCGGATTTGAAGCGTAAGGAGATTGAGTATGCGGTAGGTGACCGTGTGTTTTTGAAAGTTTCGCCTTGGAAAAAGGTGATGAGGTTTGGCCGGAAGGGTAAGTTGAGCCCTAGGTGCATTGGACCATACGAGGTGATTGAACGCGTGGGTCCTGTTGCGTACAAGTTGAGATTGCCGCAAGAGTTGGAAAAGATTCATGATGTGTTTCATGTGTCTATGCTTCGGAGGTATAGATCGGATCCTTCGCATGTTATGCCTGTGGAGGAAGTGGAATTGAATCCAGATTTGACCTACGATGAGGAGCCGGTGGAAATTCTGGATTCAGACAGTAAAGTTCTTCGAGGTAAAACCATTGAGTTAGTAAATGTGTTGTGGAAGCATCGTGGTGTTGAGGAAGCCACGTGGGAACGAAAGGATGACTTGAAGAAGCAGTTTCCGTACCTTTTTCCTCCAAGTAAATTTCGGGGACGAAATTTCTTAAGGGGGGGGGAGAGTTGTAACACCCCAATTTTGGGCATGGAAGTTTAGGGTCTGAACCGGACCGGTCTGATTTTCAGTTCGAATATAAAAGGTGGTTTTAGGGAAAGCCTAGTTCGGGATGCATTAAAAATATGGAAAAATATCTAAAAATCCTCTTTTAATATATATAAGAGAGTGGTGAAATCAATTCTACAAAATAAGGTTTGGAAGTGTGACATTTCGATATAGTGACTAAAATGTAATTTTTGAAAAGTTCAGTGGTGACTGTTTTGTAAGGATTGAAACTTTGAATCTTTAAGGAGCTAATTTACCCAAGGAAGGATTTCTCCAGATTTTTCTTAATTTTAATGACTCATTTAATGTTTAATTAATTAAAAGAAAAGAGGGAAATCATATTTTAGTTTTTCATAACTAACTTTTGCTAAAACTTTCTCATCTCATTTTCTCTCAAAATTCCCTCAGCCAAACACATTTCCACAACAACATTTCTTTTGATTTTCACACTAAATGATGAGGTTTCAAACATTTAGTGATTCCTAATCCTTTCTACATCAAATCCTCTTCATTTGCTTATTGGATTTTCAAGGATTTTGGCTCTAAACAAGGAGAAATCTACATTTAGAGGTAAGAATGTCCTTCTCCTCTAAATACTCAGTTCTTTACTGAAATTCCCAAGTTCTCAATCCTTAAATTAAGTTTTATTAAATGTTTTAATGTGGTGATCTTGATTTTTGGCTTAAAACTCAAGATTTGGATTAAATCTTAAAGAAATTCGTGGTGATTGTTTGGGCTTTGTTTTGAGATGCCTTTTTAATGTATTTTGGATGTTTAATGATGTGTAATTGAGGTTTAATCAATGCAATCCCGAATAGGTTGATTCTCCTAAGTTTTTACTTGTGAAAATAGTGGTTTTTGGGGTGATCTTGGTGTTCTGTTATAGCTGGGGCTATAAGGACGAGTTTAGGATCTTTTTGGATGTTAATTGATGTTTAAGAATGTTTAGAAGTGATGGATCTTGGCTGGGTAATGTTATGGGAGAGTTTGGATGTGATTTCGGTTGTGTTTGGTAGCCGAAATGTTAGATTTGGTGAGAGCACCGAGTTTAGGTGTAATGGCTGAAGATTTTAATGCATGATGATGCATTAATCCTCTGCTTTGATGTGTTTGAAATAGGGGAGACATCTTCGGATCCTTGTGGTGTTGATCCGGAGGCTTGAACGGCGTTTCGGCAAGCTTGCGAAACGAAATTGGTGAGTGAAATTGGTGAGTGAAGCTGGTTTTGAAAGCCATATATGGAAGGATGCTCAAGGTAAGAGATCCTTGGTTTAATATGTTGAAAATGTGGATTTGATGCATAGTGGTGCATGATGTTAAATGGCTTGATTTAATGCTTTAAAACATTGAATTGTTGATGAGTAAAGATGTATATTGGCAAGTGATGTGTTGGTTTTAAAGTACTTGAATCGGATATAGTTAGCCGGCTATAGGATTGAGTGCACCGTGAATAAAGTCGCCTTGGATGTTGAGGGGTTGTAATTGTACCGTAAACTCCATCCAAGTACACTAACGTGATGTTTAAGATCACAATGGTGGTTAAAAGTCCATGTGTGGATCTTGTGTTGAGTGTCCCGTGTTCTCGTTAGTCATGTTATACAACTACCAATGAGTGATGTGGAGCGGTTGCGATTGTACCGTTAAACTCCATCACGGGTGTTGAGGGGTTGTGATTGTACCGGTAAACTCCACCTTGTGTGTTTGGTAGTGTGTATGAAGCGTATGGGACAACGCTTGTAATCCGCGTATCCGATTGTGTTTTATGTTGGAAATGGTATGGATTATCACTTGGAAGCGAATATGACATGTTGATGTTAATGAAGCATGAGATGCTTGTTGTGTATGCATTGTTGCATGAGAAATGATGTTTATGGTTTGAAAAGGCCTTGTGAAAGGTGTTTTATAAAATGCATTATTGTGTTGTTTCTTTAGAGCATGCCTCACTAAGAAATTGTGCTTACGCTCTCTTTCTTGAACCAATAATGCAGAGAATTGAGGTGTTTGTGGGCAGCAATGAGGCTAAGGATCCAAGGGAAAGCTAAGCTCATTGTATGGTGACTATTTTACAACACTATTAGATTTTGATATTTGGCAATGGGAACCTAGGTTGTGTTGTTGGGAGATGTTTTGGACTCCCTAAGTTTGGCATGATGCCTATGATGTTTTGAACATGTAAATGGCCATTTGGTGTTTGCTTTGATGATTTGATGATTGGTTGGATTCCAATGCTAGGATGCATGCCTATAGACTTGTGGTTTTTCCTAATTGATGCCATGAATGAGTTTTGATGATGCAAATGTGTACCTTATATGTATGATGACTTGTTGGCATGATTAGGAAGTCAATAGGATGTGTTTGAGTGATTAAATGTATGTTAAACCAGCAAAATCTGCACTTTCTGGGCAGTCTGTATCGGAACGGGTGCTAACGTTTCGAAACGAGGGCCTGTAATAGCTTTCGTGTTTCGAAACGGGTAGAGGCCGTTCCGAAACGATTTTGCCACTGCCAGGTCCTGTTTCGATACTGGTCTCGGAACGAACCCTCGTTTCGGAACGGTCAACCCCTGTTCCGAAACACTAGACTGTTGGACACTGATTTGAATGGTTTTGAAGTTGCAAGCTTCACGTTTTAGTCCTGAATTTTGTATGTGCAATTGCTTGAGTTTGAGATGTTCGTTTGAGGTGAAATTTGACAGAGAAGCATGTAATATGACTAATTACATAATGGTAACCTAAAAATCAGTTAAATCTTCTTAATTTCCAGAATTTACTTTCTGGTCCCTAATAGTTGTAAATTGTGCAATTGAGTCCCTTATTGCTTTCCGATCGCTGTGCTTTTCAAGTATGCTTTCCTCAAGGCTACGCTTAGGAATAATATGCATCTAGACAAGTTTAAAAAGAAAAAAAGGGTCGTTAATCAAGGTTGACTTACGGGTTGACTTTGGTTTTCCCCGTGTAATCTTCGTAGTTCGGGTCAACCGTCTAGGCCGGGCTAAGGGGGTTACAATCTTCTTCACATCCATGAACTCCTTCCTAAAAAGAACATTATTTAAAAATAACACTGTTATCCTAAAAATTAAAATAAAAAATGTGGAAAAAATAAAAACTAAATTTAAGGTAAAAATTAAGATACTAAAGGGGTGCATGAGGATGCCTCTCCTAAAGTAATCACTTCCTTGTCCCTCATGACATGGGTTCCAGTGTAGTGCTTCAATCTCTGTCCATTAACTTTAAATTCATGCCCGTCTTTGTATACTTCGAAAGGTCTAGACCATCTCGATCGTAGTTTCCCCAGGAATAGCTTCAATCGAGAATTGAAGAGGATGACTAATTACTCGGGGAGGAATTGCCGCGGCAATAGCTTCTTGTCATGCCAACGCTTAGTGTTCTTCTTGTAGATTCTTGCATTTTCATACGCTAAGGCACGTAATTCCTCTATCTTATTAAGGCCCATTAGGCGTTTTTGTCCAGCACTCTCTCAATCCATGTTCATGGTCTTTATTTCCCAATATGCTTTGTGCTCGATCAACACTGGTAGATGGCATGCTTAACCATACACAAGCCGAAATGGTGACATGCCCAATGGTGTTTTGAAGGCTATCCTGTAGGCCCGGAGTGCATCATCAAGTCGAAGAGACCAATCCTTGTGTGAGGGGTTGACTACCTTCTCAAGGATATTCTTCAACTCTTTGTTCGAGATTTCGGCATGTCCATTGGTTTGTGGATGGTATGCCGTGACAATTTTATGTGTCACTCCAAATTTCTGCAATGCCTTGGCAATGAGTTCGTTGTCGAAGTGCTTGCCTCCGTCGCTTATGATTTCCCTTGGCATTCCAAATCGTGTGAAGATATTTTTGTGTTGGAATCTTTGCATGGTTTTGGAGTCATTGTTTGGTGTTGCAATTACCTCTACCCATCTGGACACGTAGTCAATGGCAAGTACGATGTAGAGATTCCCACATGAAGATGAGAAGGGCCCTATGAAATCGATTCCACAAACGTCGAACAACTCGACTTCAAGGATGTTCTGCAAGGGCATTACTCGGGTATGGAGGAATCAGCAATGCCTCCGTTCAACTTCCGACGGGGCAAATTGTTTCTTGTGTGTAGTGCACCATAAATGATACGATAATATGGTGCAAGTATACACGTCGAACGAGTAATAAAGTGATGAGTGAGTATCGTCTCCACGAGGATTGTAGGTATTCACGGTTTGCTGTAACAATAAAGATTGAACTTTTTGCAGATGACAATGCTATAGTAAAAGAGATGATGTAAAATAATGCTGAAGCAAAACAATGCAGAGAAAGATAAGATAACAATATGATGAACATGTCCTCTTTCGTATGCGAAACTCACTACGGAATGACTTGTTGGGAATGATGGACAACCTAAACCAAGCTTCTTAACGATACTAAGGCTTTTCAGTTATCTTCTATACTAGGCGGGATTTTCTAAAAGTGTTCCTAAACTATCTCTAGCCAGGAAACTGGGAGTCAGAAATGCTACAAACATACCTCTCTGCGTAAACTCTTAACACTCCCCTACCCTTCAAGAACTATCCTTTTTAGCCCTTGAAACCTATCACTTATCTCGAAGGTAGGTTAGAGTCTGCCTCTCGACAGCCACTCCATTGCTTATGGGGGTTCTAAGGCTAGCTCTCTCGATTACTAACCTCAACACACACTTAAAAAATTGCCAACTCTCGAGGGCTCTTACAAATTTAAGGAAATGAAAATACATAAGCAAAGCATAGAACATGATAAACTCTAAAAAAGCTATAGCATGCATTAAAAAGTACTCAAAATAAAATCTCTCGAGGCTAGTGAGGCCACTCCTTGGAGCTTCAATGATGGAGGACACCAAGCTGGAGAAGATGAAGATGAAAACTTCTCTCTCCTTGCAACTTTCTCTCTCTTTTGCCTCTCTTTTGCGACACCCCTTCTCCAAGCTTCTCTCCCCTTTATATATTGGAGGATTCTAGAGTTTTGTGCCCTAAACATGTCGTGATACTCCCAAGGAATATCCACCGACAAGGTCTGCCACGATGGAACAAGGAGGACAGTCTACCGGTGGGTATCAGTTGCTGCACATGTTAGATCGTCCTTTTCTTCATGTTCACGTGCTTCTACAACTTATATGCTCCTCACGTGCTGGCCAATATCCACTTCCACCATGCTATAGCAATTCCTGGCACTAGCTTTCTCTCTTGACTACTTTCCTGCACGTCATCAAACCCAAAACCAACCTTCTGAGCAGTACCCCTTGATATGGACCAATAACCAGAAAAGATAAAGATGCACCTAGAGGAAGAAAATGCAACCGAAATGCTATGGTATGAACTCAAGAACAAGCAAATGTTGTAGCAAAAACGTATGAAAACAAGGATATTTGTGCAGTTATCACACCCCCAAACTTAAGCTATTGCTTGTCCTCAAGCAATGAGTAGAACAGAACAAAAGAATTACTATGGAAAAGATTTAACCTAGAAGATTGCTATGACAATATCTCAGTCCTCAGAAATAACTTAGGCAATTAAATATAAACAACCAGAAGTGAGATCCTTAAGAACATTCCTTAGAACTAAACCGCGTGTGTGTGTGCGTGGTTGCCTTCCTCCTATACTTAAGCTAGCGAGACAAATTTTCAAGGAAGCTCCCTAGTTATACACTAACTATGTTCTCTAGTTCTTTTCTAATTTTAGATTCCCAAAGATATAGGTTTTCTTCTACGAAGGGTGTCAACTCATCACACCTACCGTCCTTAACTCTAGATGAGCAGGGAGCAAACCTCTCACCCCCCGAGCTAGTAGGCAGAGTCATCCTGTGACAACTTTCATTCACTCATATGCTATAGCAACACTTTAATTTTTTTTTAAAAATTATGATATAGCAAAGCGGAGTGTCCTTCTACATATATGTCGTAACAGTTATTTGCTTGTTTGAGCACAATGTTGTCTAGTTTTTCTAAGGTTCCCTAGAGTTTACATATCAAGGTTCACTAGGGTTCTTCCTGAAATTTTTTTCTAACAAACTTACTTATAGAAAGAGAGCAGCTGTGTAATATTTTTTAACAACTAGATCCTAAGGCCAGTTCTACAGATCTCAACTAGTTGCGTGTTTGTGTTTTTTTTCTAACTTAGTTCAAGCCTTTAAGCTTTTGTCATCAGACATCATAAATATATTCATAGGTTGTCTCTAAACTAAACAGAATGCCATAGTAAAAATTTTGTTCTTTCCTACTATGCATATGCCAAAGCAAAATACTAACTATGAACACTAACACCCCCAATATTAAGAGATGCAGTGTCCTCAATGCATGATCTAATCTATACTATATGCCATGAAAAAAATGATGAAAACAAAATGAAAGAAATAAAAAAAGTAAGTTACCTCTTGGGTGCAAAGGCTATGTGGTGATGCTGGTGTTTTCCATTGATGTTTCAGACGAGTAGTGGTGGGGATCTGCGACATCGTCCACACTCTTGGAGGAGACTGACTGAGAACTTGCTGGGGGTCTGACACGCCCAGCGGTATGTTTGATGCGTGTCTTTGGTCTGGATGTTGTAGCATCCGCTGTTTGTGCTTTTGTTGGCTCAGGCGTAGGTGCTGGGGTTGTCTCCGTTTGAGGGGGGGTCCTCATGATCACTGGATATATGCTCTGGCTCATGAAGTGTGTTTTCCGAACATGACGGTGTTGGATTAGTTGCCTTCCTGGTACGTTTCCTTTTCTTGGTCGGGGTAGCCACTAGGTCGATCTCTTCTACAGTGGGTGGAATCACGAGAGTTTCTTTTTCTAGCTGGGCATTAGCAGTCGTAGTTGTCTTCTTTCTCGGAGTATTTTTCTTGGCAGCGGGTTGAACGGAGCTAGGGTCACTGGGAGACACTATGCTTACAGTAGCAGTGGTGGGGGCTTGCAATAACTCCATGGGGAATAGTGGAAATGACACGTTCTGGTCCGGTAGGAGTTTGTTGAAGCAGGATGCTATGGCACCATCGCGATGATGGGCATACTTGAATTACGCCCGCTTGTGTTCCTTCATTAGATTGAGCTCAACGCTCAGTTCTTTCGTTGTTGCCACCAATGCTGCTACTCGTGCTGCAGCAAAACTTTTAGCTCCTCCCTCCACTATTTGCTGAGTCACATCTTCATTGAATCCTCGGAGTTCCGTGAGGAGGGCTGGAGTTAAACCTGTCTTTCCTGAAATAGTTGCATCTACTAGATCGTCCATAAAGACGTCTTTTCTTTTGCACAAAGCAGTTATCAGGTTAGGGAAAACAAGGGGACTACGAGGCCTTTTCAGAAAAGCATACACTTCATCCACTATAATCTTTCCTATTTCATTGCGTCTACCTTGTAATATTGAGTGGAGAAGTAAAAGTCTAGAGATGTGGACCGTGGCAGTGTGTAGTGTGGGCATAAGCTTATGTCGCACAAAATGGTTCCATACCTTAGCCTCAGGTTTGAGACGTCCTCTCTCGACTGACCTGTTGTTGTCCATCACCGTTCCCTCAAAACAAATATCCTCTAGCACCTCGCGCTGTGTGTGTGCGTCCATAGTCTACAGTGTGCTTTAGCCCATAGAACTTGTTAATTGGTGCAACAGTAAACTTGATCTGCTCGCCCCGCACATGAACCGTAGACTGTGTTGGACTTGTGAGGTGTGCGTAGAACTCCTTTACTAGTGAGGTACAAATCTCCTCAGGGTGAGCAGCGAAGGTTTTCCTTTCATGCTTGCCAATGACGTCCATGACTGCCTGATTGAACTGGTCGTCTTCCTCCTTAGGGTATTTAAACCCTAGCTCCGGAAGAACATTCCTATCTTTGAGTTTTTTCCATCGCTCTTTTTCTGCCTCATCGAAAAACTTAGAGATTTCCAGGACTGGTGGTTTCTTGGGGCGATTTGAAGTTTCAGGGGCATTCTTGCAACGAGCCATGGAAGGTTTTGTTGAAAATAGGGAAGGAGTGAATATGTGAGAGGAAAGTGGCGAAGGCTGTTTTGTGTTTTTGGGAGAAAATCGAAAGATGGGAGGGAAGAAGAAAAAGTTGAGTGTTGAAGAAGATGAAGAAGTTGAAGGGAATATGGGATGTTGAAAAAGGTGAGGGGAAAGAGATGAATTAATGGAAGAGGGGAGTGATGGGGACGTGTGTCGGCTTTAAGGGATTGAGAAAAGGTGGGAGTTAATGTGATGGTTGACGGCTGGAGGGAGAATATGTAGGTTTTGTGGCTTGGGTTTCACCTCATTAATTAGTGAATATTCTCTCTCTTGCTTTTTTTCTCTCTTTTTTAATTCATCCTCCCCCACTTTTTTCGGATAAACCTCTCTTTTTTCTCTTTCTTTTCCCCTTTTCTTTCGTACTTCCAAAAGTGGATAAAAACAAACTCCATGCCCTTCTCTCTTTTGCTACCAACCCCTGTGGACAGCATTCTCTCCTGCCTTTGTACCTGACATCGTACTAGGAAAAAGAAAGCTTGTTTGAGGGTTACGTGAAAAGATATAAAAATAAAGACAAAGATAACACAAAAACTAAACTAAAACGAAAAGCATTATTTATAAACATGCTATAGCATAAAAGGTAGAGTTTTTGAGGGGCAAACTTTCAAGGATCGTGAAGATTCAGGTGTGACTTGCCTCTGAGTATAGGGGCTCCACTGTACACCTTAAGGCGTTGTCCATTGACTCTGAAGACTTCACCATCGTCCAACTTTTTGATATCAACCGCGCCATGAGGGTACACCTTGTGTATAATGAATGGTCCTGACCACCTTGATTTCAGCTTTCCATGAAAAAGCTTTAGCCTGGAATTGTAGAGAAGCACTTGTTGACCTTCTGAGAAATGCCTTGGCAACATGTGTTTGTCATGGCACTTCTTGGTTTTCTACTTGTAAATGCGAGCACTCTCATATGCTTGGGCTCTAAATTCCTCCAGCTCATTAAGCTCTAGCAACCTTCTTTCACTAGCTAGTTGGGCATCCATGTTGAGTTTCTTGATTGCCCAATAAGCTTTGTGTTCAAGCTCAATGGGTAGATGACACTCCTTGCCAAATACAAGCTTGAAGGGTGACATGCCCAAAGGCGTCTTGAAGGCTATCCTATATGCCCATAGTGCTTCATCCAACTTGGGGGACCAGTCTTTTCTCTTAGGATTAACCACCTTCTCCAAGATTTTCTTGATTTCACGGTTGGAAACTTCAGCATGTTCGTTCGTCTGCGGATGATATGCTGTAGCAATCTTGTGCCTAACTCTATATCGATTTAATGCTTTAGCAATAAGCTTGTTGTCAAAGTGAGTTCCTTCATCATTGATGATGGCTCTGGGTGCTCCAAACCTCGTGAAGATGTTCTTGTGAAGGAACTTCATGACCGTCTTGGAGTCGTTCCTTGGGGTGGCAACAGCCTCCACCCATTTTGACATATAGTCGACTTCTAGCAAAATATATAGATCTCCATATGATGCGAGAAACGGGCCCATGAAATCAATTCCCCACACGTCAAAGATTTCAACCTCCAGAATATTTTGCAATGGCATTTCATTCTGCCTGGAGATGTTCCCCATTCTTTGGAATCTATCACAAGTCTTGTAGAACTCGTGTGCATCTTTAAAAAGTGTAGGGCAATAGAATCCTGCCTGAAGAACTTTTGCAGCAGTTCTAGCACCACCAAAATGCCCTCCACATGGCGATGAATGACAATGGTACATAATGCTATGGTATTCTTCCGCTGGAACACGTCTCTTTATAATCTGATTAGGACATTGCTTGAACAAGTAGGGTTCATCCCAATAGTGGAATCTTGCGTCATGTCGGAATTTCTTGAGTCCCTGGCTAGATAAATCAGGAGGCAAAATACCACTAACAAGATAATTAACAATATCAACATACCACAGAATTGCTGTAGCAGCTAACAATTTCTCATCAGGGAATTCCTCCTTAATTTTAGTTTCACTACCTTGTGTGATAGCATTTTCTAGCCTAGATAAATGATCAGCTACCTGGTTCTCACATCCTTTCCTATCTCTAACCTCTAAGTCAAATTCCTGTAGCAAGAGTATCCATCTAATAAGTCTAGGCTTAGCATCCTTTTTAGTCACTAAGTAGTTAATGGCTGAATGATCGGTATGAACTATAACCTTAGTGCCTATCAAGTATGACCTAAATTTATCAAAGGTAAATACTACAACAAGCAATTATTTTTCAGTGGTGGTGTAATTAATTTGTGCATCATTCAAAGTGCGACTAGCATAATAAATAACATGAAAGAGTTTACCTCGCCGTTGTCCAAGTGCTGCACCGACAACATAGTCACTTGCATCACACATCAGCTCAAATGGCTAGTTCCAATCAGGTGGAATGAGAACTGGTGCTGAGATAAGTTTCTCCTTCAATTCTTGAAACGCGTTATAGCATTCCTTGTCAAACACAACTGGTTGATTTTGCTGTAGCAAATTGCATAGCGGCTTTGAGATCTTCAAAAAATCCTTGATGAATCTCCGATAAAAGCCAGCATGCCCTAGGAAGCTTCTTACTTCCTTGATAGTAGTGGGGGAGGTAGTTTTTCAATGACCTCGACCTTTGCTTTGTCAACTTCTATCCCTTGCTTCGAGATCTTGTGGCCTAAGACCATTCCTTCCGTTACCATGAAATGACATTTTTCCCAATTGAGCACTAAGTCAGCTTCCTCACACCTCTTTAGGACATTGGCAAGATTGACTAAGCATGTGTTGAAGTCATCTCCGGAGACCGAGAAGTCATCCATGAAAATTTCTAAAAAATCTTCCACCATGTCTGAAAAAATAGCTAGCATACATCTTTGAAAAGTTGATGGAGCATTGCAGAGACCAAAGGGCATTCTCCGGAAAGCATAAGTTCCATAAGGGCATGTGAAAGTCGTCTTCTCTTGGTCTTCGGGTTCTATAGCAATCTGATTGTACCCAAAATACCCATCAATAGAATGCCTTGCCCGCTAGTCGATCTAACATCTGATCAATGAATGGGAGGGGAAAATGGTCCTTCTTGGTTGCCTTGTTGAGCTTCCTATAGTCCATGCAAATCCTCCACCCCGTGACGGTTCTAGTAGGCAATAGCTCATTCTCCTCGGTGCTTACCACGGTCACGCCTCCTTTCTTCGGTACACATTGCACTGGGCTGACCCATGAGCTATCGGATATCAGGTAGATTACTCCAGCATCAAGCCACTTGATTATCTCTTTCATCACCATATTCTTCATGATTGGGTTTAATCTTCTCTGGGCCTTAACAGAATTGTTGTGACAATCATCAAGCAAAATTTTGTGCATACATATAGCAGGGCTTACACCCTTCAAATCAACCATAGTCCACCCTAGCACATTTTTATGCCGTAGCAACATATTTACTAAACTAGTTTCTTGCTTATGTGTGAGACTAGATGGGATTATCACAAGCAAAGTTTCATTGCTCCCTAAGTAAACACATTTAATATGTGATGGCAAAGGTTTCTGTTCTAGAATAGGTGCATGCTCAAGGGAAGGTTTAGGAGGTACAAATTCTGAAAAATCAAGAGGTTCAAAGTGCGTACCTGGTCTAGCCTCGAGTCGACTAGATTGCTCCAGTTACCTTGAGAGCTCTTCTAGGTCTGAATCATTGTCCTTGCAGAGTGCTTCAAACTCTTCCATTTGCATATCATTGCTACATCAAAACTCATCAGTCACATTCTGTGATGTAGCATCTACATATTGGCAAACTCCTGGATTGTCTTCATCCTTGAGGGTGTCATGAATATTGATTGTGACTGTCTGATCAGCCACTCGCATCGTGAATTCAACCTTCTCACAATCGATCAAAGCTCGCCTGGTGGCTAAAAATGGTCTTCCCAAGATAATGGGTGTGTTGCTGTCAGCTTCACAGTCGAGGATTAAGAAGTCGACCAGAAAGATAAATCTGTCCATTTTTACCACAACATCTTCAATTCTTCCTTCTGGGCGAACATGAGAATGATCTTCTAGCTGTAGCACAACCTTGGTGGGCTGTGCCTCTCGAATTCCCAGTTTCAGAAAAATCGATTTAGGCATCAAGTTAACACTTGATCCCAAATCGCAAAGTGCTCTTCCAGCAAACTTGTCGCCAATAGAACATGGGATAGCAAAACTACCTGGGTCCTTCCTCTTAGGTGGCACCTTGCTCCACATAGAATATCATTCTTCTGCTATAGTGACAGTTTCTTGCTTCTCGACCTTCCTCTTTTTCGTAACTATATCCTTGAGGAACTTGTCATATGTTGGCATCTGATCAATGGCCTCCAGAAATGGGACATTGATATGTAATTTGTCCAGGATATCCACAAATTTCTGGAACTGAAGGTCTTCTTTCTGCTTCTGGAACTGTAGCAAAAGCAGGCTCCTCCTCCGATGTTTCTTTTGCTATTACTTCCTCATCATTCTCTTCAACTGAGGATCTTGTGGGTTATCTTCTTCGTGAGACAAGTTGGGCTGAGATTCCTCCTTCTCTTTTCCCCCAAACTTGTCTTCCTTGCTAATTTCCTTGCCACTCCTTAATGTGATTGCGCTGCATTGTTCCTTGCTATGGTGCTTAGTGGCTTCAGTTTCACTAGGCAAACTTCCTTGTGGTCGTGCATGCAAGGTTTGAGCTATCTGACCAACTTGTGTTTCCAAGGCTCGGAGAGAGGAACTATGGCTTTGCAATAAGGCTCCTTGATTCTTAATGTTTGCTGCATGATCTTGTAGAAAAACTTTTGTGGTTCCTATAAAATCTTTAGTCCTAGCCATAAATTCTTTGAATGTAGTCTCCAGCAAGCTGTTCAATGAAGATGCTACTCCCTTGTGACCTTGCCATAGCATCATCTTGTTAGAAGATGGTGCTTCGATCAAATTTTCTGTGGCGCTAGCTGAGCAGAATTGTTGTACCCTTGATTACCCCAACTGAAATTTCGATGCTGCCGCCATCCTGGGTTGTAGGTATTAGAGTATGGATTGTTGTTGCGGTTATAATTCCCCACATAGTTGGCTGACTCTTGATTGTCAGGGCATTCACTCAAATTGTGATTGCCATTGCATCTGAGACATGATGTTGTGGACTTCACTTCCTTGGCTTCGTTGGGGCGTTGGAGGTTCTTTAGCATATTTGTGATAGCAGCTAATTGGGTGGCTACCGAGTCATCAGCTTCACTGTCTCGAACTACTTGGTTTATCCTCCCCGTTCCAAGCCTTGTGGTCGAAAACTGGTAATCATTGTTGGCTACTCTATCAAGAATGTTGAATACTTCCTCCGGTGATTTGTCTAACAAGGTCCCATTTGCTGAAGCATCTAACATCATCCTTGTAGGAGCATTCACTCCATTATAGAACATAACAACTTGGGTCCAATCATGAAAACCATGAATTTGTGCACTTCTTCAATAATCCCTTGAATCGATCCCAACGCTCGTACATGGATTCGTCATCAGTTTGACAAAAAGAAGCAATGCTATTTCTCAACTGTGTGTTTCTATTGGGTGGATTATACCGTAGCAGAAAAATTTTGCATAGATCTATCCAAGTCTCCATTGATCCAGTTGACACTCCACTTAGCCATGGTCTAGCACGATCACGTAAAGAATATGGAAACAATTTAAGCTTTAGCACATCCTCGTGCACCCCTTAATGTCTGAACGAGTCACAAACTTCCAAGAAAGCACGAATATGTTGTCTTGCATCTTCATGAGGCATTCCTCCAAACTAACCAATAGTGTTCAACATGTTGAACATAACATGTTTTAGCTCGAACTGGGCTGCTTGAATTTCTGGAGCTACTCTTCTAGGATAGAGATCGTCCAAGATAGGAGTCAAATGATCTCTAATTGCTCGAGACCGAGCTGCTTCTCCCTGGCCATTTGCCATAGCATCTCTGTTACCTTGAGGTGGTGGTATTTCTTCGTTCATGTTTCTGGTTTCTTCTCTTCAAACATGTCTCCTAAGTCTCAAGAATTGATCAATTTCAGAAATAGGTGATTGCAGGGGTCCTCTAGGTCGTCTTCTGGTCATGCACTAGCATGACACCTGAAAAGAAAAAAATGAAAAACCTAAAATAAATATGTACAAAAGCAAAAAGAACAAGCGATATAAACAAAAAACAACCATAAACAACCAATTGCCATTCCTCGGCAACGACACCAAAAACTTGTTGCTTGCGTGTAGTGTATTATAAATGATACGCAAATATGGTACACGTATACACGTCGAACGAGTAATAATGTGATGAGTGAGTATCGTCTCCATAGGGATTGAAGGTATTCACGGTTTTCTGTAACAATAAAGATTGAACTTTTTGCAGATGACAATGCTATAGTAAAAGAGATGATGTAAAATAATGCGAAAGCAAAACAGTGCAGAGAAAGATAAGATAACAATATGATGAACAAGTCCCCTTTCGTATGCGAAACTCACTACGGAATGATTGGCTGGGAATGATGGACAACCTAAACCAAGCTTCTTAACGATACTAAGGCTTTTCAGCTATCTTCTATACTAGGCAGTATTTGCTAAAAGTGTTCCTAAACTATCTCTAGCCAGAAAACTGGGAGTCAGAAATGCTATAGCCATACCTCTCGGCGTAAACTCTTAACACTCCCCTACCCTTCAAGAACTATCCTTTTTAGCCCTTGAAACCTATCACTTATCTCTAAGGTAGGTTAGAGTCTGCCTCTCAACATCCTCTCTATTGCTTATGGGGGTTCTAAGGCTAGCTCTCTCGATTACAAACCTCAACACACACTTAAAGAACGACCAACTCTTGAGGGCTCTTAAAACTTTAAGGAAATGAAAACGCATAAGCAAAGCATAGAACATGATAAACAATGAAAAAGCTATAGCATATATTAAAAAGTACTCAAAATAAAATCATCCGTCAAACCCAAGCCACCTAAAATAGTTCGTGACTGGGCAATATCATCCAACATATCATTGCGATAACATCACCAAAAATAAAGATATGGAAAGGAAATACTATAGCGACTGAAAGAAAGGTGAACTCCCTCTCCGCCATGGACTGCCCGATTGTCTTAGGCCCACCGCCTCTCTCGAGGCCGGTGAGGCCACTCCTTTGAGCTTCAACGATGGAGGACACCAAGCTAGAGAAGATGAAGATGAAAACTTCTCTCTCCTTGACACTTTCTCTCTCTTCCGCCTCTCTTTCGCGACACCCCTTCTCCAAGCTTTTCTCCCCTTTATATAGTGGAGGCTTCTAGGGTTTTGTGCCATAAATATGTCGTGATAATCCCCAAGAATATCCACCGACAAGGTCTGCTACGAATGGACAAGGAGGACAGTCTGTAGGTGGGTACCGGCTACTGCACATGTCAGATCGTCCTTTTCTGCATGTTCACGTGCTTCTGCAGCTCACGTGCTTCTCACGTGATGGCCAATATACACTTCAACCATGCTATAGCAATTCCTAGCACTAGTTTACTCTCTTGACTCCTTTCTTGTGCATCATCAAACCCAAAACCAACCTTCCGAGCAGTACCCCTCGATATGGACAAATAACCAGCAAAGATAAAGATGCACCCAGAAGAAGAAAATGCAACCTCAATGCAATCTAAATCTATGGTATGAACTCAAGATCAGGCAAATGATGTAGCAAAAAGGTATGAAAACAAGGATATTTGTGCAGTTATCACAAATCTTTTGAAAGCCAATTCCTCCATAGGTTAAGAGTGCTCGCCACTTCCGATTTTTAAGGCCATCTCAGATAGTTGTGAGAAATTTCAATTAAAGAAAATAAAGCAAAGAAAAGTGAAAGCAAATCTTGGAGTTAAGTTGGGTGAAGACGAGTTTGATGGTGGAGTGTTTTGAGGGGGAGGGTTTATATAGATGGGGGTTTGATGTAACGGTCACAAGCATTTAATGGCAAGGCTTGCGTGCACGGCAATGCTTGCTTGTGGGCGGGCTTTCGATGGCCATATGCAGCGGCATTGAAGGGGTGGTCTCCGACGGTTATATGCAGCGGTATTGAAGAGGCGGTCTCCAACAATCATGTTGTGGTCGAGTGTAACGATTGCCGTGTTTTTGGTTTTGGGTTGGGCTTGAAATCGACCCATCTTCTTCACATCCATGAACTCCTTCCTAAAAAGAAAATAATGAAAAGAACATTATTTAAAAATAACACTTTTATCCTAAAAAATTAAAATAAAAAAATATGGAAAAAATAAATACTAAATTTAAGGTAAAAATTAAGATACTAAAGGAGTACATGAGGATGCATCTCCTAAAGTAATCACTTCCTTGTCCCTCATGACATGGGTGCCAGTGTAGTGCTTCTATATCTGTCCATTAACTTTAAATTCATGCCCGTCTTCTGTGGAATTGATTGTTAGGGCACCATGGGGGGATGCTTTGTCAACTTCGAAAGGTCTAGACCATCTCGATAGTAGTTTCCTCGAGAATAGCTTTGATCGAGAATTGAAGAGGAGGACTAATTGCCCGGGTAGGAATTGTCGCGGCAATAGCTTCTTGTCATGCCAACGCTTAGTGTTCTCCTTGTAGATTCTTGTATTGTCATAGGCTAAGACACGTAATTCCTCTATCTTATTAAGGTCCATTAGGCGTTTTTGTCTAGCACTCTCTCAATCAATGTTCATGGTCTTTATTTCCCAATATGCCTTGTTTTCGATCTCCACTGGTAGATGGCATGCTTTACCATACATAATCCGAAAGGTTGATATGCCCAATGGTGTTTTAAAGGCTATCCTGTAAGCCAAGAGTGCATCATCTAGTCGAAGAGACCAATCCTTGCGTGAGGGGTTGACTACCTTCTAAAGGATATTCTTCAACTCTTTGTTCAAGATTTCGGCCTGTCCATTGGTTTGTGGATGGTATGCCGTGGCATTTTTATATGTCACTCCAAATTTCTGCAATGCATTGGCACTGAGTTTGTTGTCAAAGTGCTTGCCTTCGTCGCTTATGATTGCCCTTGGCATTCCAAATCGTGTGAAGATATTTTCTGTAGGAATCTTTGCACGATTTTGGAGTCATTGTTTGGTGTTGCAATTGCCTCTCCCCATTTGGACACGTAGTCAACGGCAAGTAAGATGCAGTGATTCCCACATGAAGATGGTAAGGGCCTCATGAAATCGATTCCCCAAACATCGAACAGCTCGACTTCAAGGATGTTCTACAAGGAATCTCGTTTCGTCTTGAAATATTTTAGGTCCGTTGAAAACAGTCGCATTGCTTGTAGAAAACTTGGGCGTCCTTGTAGAGAGTCAGCCAGTATAATCCAATTGTAAAACGTTGGCCACCATGCGTGTCCCTCCAAAATGTCATCCATAGGATGAAGAATGGCATTGTTGGAGCACATCTTGTTGTTGTTCTTCTAGGACACACCTTCTTAGAACCTGATATGCACATTGTTTAAACAAAAGAGGCTCGTCCCAAAAATAATGCTTAGCATCATGTCGGAACCGCTTCTTTCCTTGGTGAGTAAGGTTATAAGGTAAAATACCACTGACTAGGAAATTCACAAGATCATCATACGAGGGTGTCGATGAAAGCGCTGCGGCAGTTGCTGAAGTTATTACCGAGGTGGTGCCCATCTTGGTTGTTGAGGCAGTGCCTGTCTGGGTTGCCAAGGCAGTGCCTTCTAGAGTTGCCGAGGCAATGAGTAACTGTTCGTTTGGGAATGCACCTTGGATTTCTATGGGAGTGATCTCATTCTCTTCTTGTTCTAGTTGAGATAAATGGTCGACAATTTGATTTTTTGTACCTTTCATGTCCTTAATTTCAATGTCAAACTCTTGTAAAAGTAAGATCCAACGAATTATGATTTATTGATGATGCTTTGAAAACAAAAGAGGCTCGTCCCAAAAATAATGCTATTATGGATTTGTGTATGCACTTGATTTTAAATGTATGTTACCTACTGGTCAAGCATGTTTTAAAGTAAGTGATTTACTGTTTTGATGATGTGATGTTAAAGGATGCACATGGTAAGTTATCCTTGTAAGTATATGTTTTATACTTGTGTTTTGAAACATGGTTTAATGCTTGGAAATATGATTTATTGATGATGCTTTGAAAACAGTGAGGTGTGTGGTTAAATGTGAATTATATTGGCAAGTGATGTTGTGAAAACGTTTTATAAATGATATCAAATATAGTTAGCCGACTATAGGCTTGAGTGCACGATAAAAAGTTGCCTTGGATGTCGAGGGGTTGGTGTCCCGTGTCTCTGTCCAAGTACCCTAACGACTGAGGAGGTTGGTGCCCCATCTCTCGTTAGTGGGTTAAGCATCTAATCGATGATGGGGTTGGTGTTCCCGTGGGTTGTGATTGTACCCGATTGATATAGTACCTTTGGTTGTTAATTTACCAATTCTAGTTAAGATGGCTTGAAGTGTTGAGTGAACACTTGTTGAATCCGTGTATTCGATATGTGGTTTTGAGATATGAACTTTCTTAATGATCACTTGTAAGCCAATATAATTGATGATGTATCATGAAATGGTTTATGTTGCATAATGTGGTTTATGCATGTTTTACTCTTTAAGCTATGCATATGGTAGCTATGCCTGGGGAGGCTTAAATTGAGTGTAGAAATGGAACTTGTTGTTGATTCATGATACATGTAGAATGAGGGTTAATATGCTGATTTTCGTTTAAGGAGAGATCATGTTTTAAAAGGGCATGATAGTTTTCAACTGATGTTTTAGGAAATTGAAATGAGATTTCAATGTGGACATGGAAAATGGTTTTAATGCATTGACAATGTTTTATTTTTTAGCACTCCTCACTATGACTTGTGTGCTTACGCTCTCATTTATCCATAAATGCAGATAATTGAGGTTTTGGAGGCAGCAAGTAGCAATGGATCACAAGAGACTTCATTTGCAAAAGTATGTTTCGACTAGACTATACGTAATAAGGGCAATGGGGGATATGTTGTGTTGTTGGGAGATTTGAGTAAATTCCCTTTTGAGCAAGTTTGATTTTCTATTTTAGACTTGTAAATGGCCTTTGGTATTTGGTTTATGCTTTACTTTGCATTTTGGTATCTTGCTTGGCTTGTCACTAGGTTGCATGCCTATAGTTTACCTTTGATGCAATTTGCCATGTTATGATGATGAATATGTCATGAATGACTGAGAACTGATGTTTAGATATGTTGTAGGCATGTTGGAATGATTATGATTGCATTTAAGTGTGAAGAACCAGCAAAAAGTGTCATTACAGGCCCAAGTGTTTCGGTACGCCCAAGGCTGTACTGAAATGGTGAGCCATAAAGGGCCTAAGGGTTTCGAAACGGGAAGGGTGTATCGGAACATGCTCGAGAATTTTAGCTAGTGGAAATTGACGTATCGAAAAACCAAGACCCGTTCCGAAACAGGGTGTTTCGATACAGGGCTCTTTTTTCCGAAACGCACTGGTGTTAAGTTGGTTTCTGGAATCTTTTGAAGTTTTGTATCTTTACGTTTCAGTCCCTAAATGTTGTGGATGAAATTAAATGAGTTTGGATGATTGTTTTGAGCTAAGATTTGTCAGAGTGGCTTGCAATGTGACTAACTAAAGGTTGGTAACTTAAAAACTGAAGTTGTCCATGTAATTTGCTAAAATTACAAAATGGTCCCTAAAACGTGTTTGAATTCATTTGAGTGCTTAATCGACGTTTGTTTGAGATGTTAATTGTTCCACTGTGAGTCTTTACACTTAGGCTAATGATGAGCATCTAGAAAAGATAAAAAGAAAATAATCAGGATCGTTTATTGAGGTAAACCTTCCCGGTTTACTTTAATATTCCCCGTGTGACTCATTCGGTTCGGTCTTTCGCCCAGACCGAGTCGAGGGGGTTACAGTACCAACGAATCGTCAAGCAACTACTTCTCCTTAATCAAATGAACCAAGAAATTATTCACTTGCAACTCAGCTATCAATCCACCCTCCCGCGACACACTCAATCGCGCAGACATGGCTCTCAACTCTACAGCTACCTTCCTACTCAAAGCATCAACCACAACATTGGCCTTACCAGGGTGATACTCTATCGTCAAGTTGTAATCTTTAAGCAACTCCAACCATCTATGTTGCCTAAGATTCAAGTCTTTATGTGTCATCAACTACTTCAAACTCTTATGATTCGTATAAACAACAAACTTCTCACTATAAAGGTAATGCCTCCAAATTTTCAAAGCAAACACAATCGTGGCAAGCTCATGATCATGAGTAGGATAGTTGTGCTCATGCACCTTCAATTGTCTAGATGTATACGCAACAACCTTCCCACCATGCATCAACACGCAACCCAAACCAACATACGATGCATCACTAAAAACCATAAACTACCTACTTGACCCGGGTTTATTCAAGATAGAGCTTGCGTCAAAGCTTCCTTCAACATCTCGAAAGCTTGGTGTCTAACATCCGTCCACTCAAAGCGAACATTCTTTTGCAACAACTTAATTAATGGAGCATCAATATTTGAAAAACCAGCCACAAACCTATGCGAATAACTCGTCAATCTAAGAAAACTACAAACTTCTGTCACAGATTTAGGTTTCTTCCAACTCATCACCACCTCGATCTTATGTGGATCAACTCGGATACCCTCGGCTGACACCACATGTCCAAGAAAGACAGCTTCTCTAAGGCAAAACTCAAACTTACTCAACTTGGCGTAATGCTGATTTTCCAACAAAACTTGCAACACAAGTTTTCAAGTGCTTATCATGCTCCTCCTTATGATGAGAATACATAAGAATATCATCAATAATGTAACCCCCTCGACCCGGCCTAGGCGGTAGACCGATCCGAACGAGTCACACGGGGAATATTGAAGTAAACCAAGAAGATTTACCTCAATATACAACAATATTTTTTTTCTTTTATCTTGTCTAGATGCTCATTAGAAACCTAAGTGTTTGTCATCGTAGTGTAACATACATAACATCAATCGAACATTAATTAAAACTTAATTCCTTTTATATACGATCTTATGGACCATTTTGTAAACTTATCAAATTACAAGGGATTACTCCAATTTTAGATTACCATCTTTAAATTAATCATAATACATGCTCACTTAATTTCATCCAAAATATTCATGGAGTAAAACGCAAAGAATCAGAACTTCAGAATATTCCATCAACTAACATAACAACAAATTGTTTCGGTACAGGCTAGCCCTGTACCGAAACAGGTGTATTGAAACAGTTCCTCACGACTCGGAACACGGGCCCATATCGAAACGGGTGTTTCAAAACTGTGGTTTCCAGTAGCAAAACGTATCGGAACAAACCTTCCCTGTTTCGAAACCCCTAGGCCATTTCAGGCGCACTGTGTCGGTACAGGCTCAAGTGTACCAAAACACCTGGGCCTGTAATGACAATTTTTGCTGGTTTTTCACACTTAAATCCATCCTAAACAAAACGAACATGCATACATCATATTTAGGCATTAATCCTCAAACATTTATGGCATATTCATCATCAAGTCATGGAAAATTGCATACAAGATAAACTATAGGCATGCAACCTAGCAAATAAGCCACTCAAGAGTCAAAACTCAAACTAATGCACAAACCATCAAATATAGGCCTTTTACAAGTATAAAACCATAAAGAAAACATGCTCAAAAAAGGTGTTCAGACATATCACCCAAATAAACCATGGAACCCCCATTGTCCTTATTACTCTAGTACATAACCGAAGCATACATTCAAAGTGAAGTCTCTGACGATCCCCTTGCAAGTTGCTGCCTTCAAACACCTAATTATCTTCATTGATGGACAATAGAGAGCATAAGCATACAAGCTTAGTGAGGAGTGCTCAAAACCAAAACACCATTTATGCATAAAAACCATTTCTTCATCATTTGAAAACCATCATGCCCTGTTTAAAAACCATGCACATTACTTACCAAATCAGCATGTTAATCACCATGCAACAAGAATTATGAACTCAACCGCAAATCCATTGCTAACACTCATCTTAAGCCTTCCCATGCATAGCTACCATATGAAAAGCTTAAGGAGTAAAACTTGCATTAACATACTATGCATCAATAATCATTTCATAATACTTAATCAATTATATTGGCTCACAAGTGATTATCAACATACTCATTTCTCAAAATCATATCGGATACACGGATTTCGAAGTGTTGTCCCAACACTTTATACATTCTCATCGGTATCTCAAGGTTCACACACGAGAGCTACCCTCTACCGTTGTGACACCCGTGGTGGAGTATTCAGTACCTCAGAACCCCTCAACACCACTCATCGGTAGATGTATAACCCCACTAACGGGAGAAGGTGCACAACTCAATTTCCTCAATTGTTAGGGTACTTGGATGGAGTATTCTGTACACTCACAACCCCTCAACATCCAAGGTGACTTGTTTATAGTGCACTCAATCCTATAGCCGACTAACTATATCTGATTTCATTTATAAACCACTTTTTACAACATCACTTGCCAATATAATTCTCATTTAGTACAAACCTCATTGTTTTCAAAGCATTCACATTAAGCCACTTTTCCAAGCATCAAACCATGCTTCATAAAACATGTATAAAAATATAAATACAAGGATCACTTACCATTTGCATCCTTCATCAATATGACATCATAAACAGTAAATCACTTACTTTCAATCATGCTTTAAACAGTAGGTAAAACATATTTAAATTCAAGTGCATCAACAAACTCATAATAGCACAATTCGAGGGAGAAGATCACTTTACTTTCTTCTGAACTCAGTAAAGCGTTTCAAGCTTACAATGAGTTCCTGAAACCACCTTTAAAGTGTTTCAATGCTGGAAAACTCATTTCCACTCACCGACTCGCGAAACCAAGATTTGTCGACGCGAATTTAAGCTTCTGAAGCCCCCGGATCTTCACCGATTGCTTCTAAAGAATTCTCCCCATATTTTTACCACACAAGAACATAGAATTAATGCATCTAAATGCATTAAAACCACCAGCAACTTAAACAACCTCGTAGTTCTGCCCTAAAGCACCAAAATACCCATCCAAAATAACCAAAAACTCAATCGATCTTACTCAAAACTTAACCCAACCACAATCCATCACTTCCATTCACTTTTACCATCAATCAACAATCAAAAACAACATAATAACATTTAATATGTAACCCCCTTAACCAGGCCTAGACGGTTGACCCAAATTAAGAAGATTACACGGGGAAAACCAAAGTCAACCCGAAAGTCAACCTTGATTAACGACCCTTTTTTTTTCTTTTTAAACTTCTCTAGATGCAAATTATCCCTAGATATAATCACAAGATCATCATATACAAAGATCATAACCATCAGAGAACATTCAGGGACTCAATTGCACAAATTACAACTTTGGGGACCAAATTGTAAATTCTGAAAATTATAAGGACTTAGGCCAATTTAAAGTTACCAACTTGGAATTAGTCATCTTTCATGCTTCTCTGCCAAATTTCAGCTCAAACGGGCATCCCAAACTCATACAATTGCACAAACAAGTTTCAGGACCAAAATGCAAATATTGCAAAACATTTAACCATCAAATTCAGAGCCCAACGGTCGAGTGTTCCGAAACAGGGAAGACCTGTTTCGAAACGTGGGACCGTTCCGCAACGTGTTCCGAAACATGGCCTGGCAGTAGCCAAACTGTTCCGAAATAGTGCCTCCCGTTTCGGAACGCCGAGGCCATTTCAGGCCCCCGTTCCGATACGGTAGCACCTGTTCCGAAACAGGCTGCCCAGATTGCATAAAATCAGCTGGTTTAACATGCAATTCACCTATCAAACATGCTCCAAAAGCCACCAAACTTTACCATCAAGTCACACAACATTCATGGAACATAATTGTATCAACTAAACATCAACATGGCATCAATTATGAAAAGCCCCAAATCTATAGACATTCTTCCTATCTAGCAAACCATTCAAGCATCAAATCTCCAAATAAACCACATAAAGGCCAATTACAATTACCAACATTATTAGCAACATAAATCCAACTTAGGGAGTCTAAAACATCTCCCAAAACAACAACATAGGTCCCCCATTGCCAAATTACCAAAAAGCTAATAGTGTTTAAGAAACCTTCACCATACATGAGCTTTGTTCACTACTTGGATTCTTCACCACCTTGCTGCCCTCAAATGCACTTTAATGCTCTGCATTATTGGTTTAAGAAAGAGAGAGAGCGTAAGCAAAAGCTTAGTGAGGTATGCTCATTAAAACCACACAATAATGCATTTATAAAACACCTTTATAAATCATACTTCAAACCAACATTTAAACATGCTCATAAGCATTTAAAACAAGCAACTCATGCTTCAAGTTCATATCATGTCATATTGGCAACAAGTGATACATTCAACATAAGACTCACACATGGACTTTTAAACACCATTGTGATCTTATACTTTCCAAGGACCACACATGGACTTTTAAACACCATTGTGTCCTTAACCCCATGGACTTTTAAACACCATGGCCCATGGACTTTTAAACACCATGGCAAGGACCACAGAAGGACTTTTAAACACCTTTGTGTCCTTAACAAGAACCATCCAAGGACTTTTAAACACCTTGATGTTCTTAAATAACAAGGCTTACACAAGGAATTTTAACCACCTTTGTAACCTTAACCAAGGACCAATCATGGACTTTTAAACACCATATTGTCCTTAAATACACAAGACTCATCCAAGGAATTTTAACCACCTTGATGATCTTAACCAAGAACCAACCATGGACTTTTAACCACCATGTTGTTCTTAAATAAACAAGGCTCACACAAGGACTTTTAAACACCTTTGTGACCTTAAACATCACTTGCCAATATGCATCATTAACAACATTAATCCACTGTTTTAAAGCATTAAACCAAGCCATAAACATCATGCATCTTTAAGCATCAAACCACATTTAAACAATGTTCAAAAACAAGGATCTCTTACCTTGAGCATCCTTCAACACATGGCTTATAATCTAAGCAAATAAACATGCTAAATATGCTTTCAAAACAGGATTTAAAACATGCAAACAACCACATTGCATACAACCAAACCATGGCTCATCATCAAGAGAGTTTTCCGAAAACTTACTCTTGAGCTTAGCTAAGTTGCTTAGACTTAAACTAAGCTCCCAAACCTTCAAAACATTGGTTTCAAGACTGAAAACCAAAATCCACTCACCGATTCCGTTTCGCCTCTTGCCGAAACACCAATCAAGCTTCCGGATCACCACCACTTGGATCCAAAGATGCTTCCCCTGTTTTTAACACATCAAAGCAGAGGATTAATGCATCATCATGCATTAATAGCTTCAATGAAAGCACCTAAACCCGCTGCTCTCATCTACACTCCACTTTTGGCTACCAAACACAATCGAAAATGCATCCAAACAACTTCACAACATTACCCAGCCATGATCCATCAAATCTAAACATTCCTAAACATCAATTAACATCCAAAATGGATCTCAACACATCCTTATACCTCCAGCCATAACAGATCATCAAGATCACTCCAAAAACCATCAAAAACACAAGCTAAACTTAGGAAATTCAACCTATCCGTGATTGCATTAATTAAACCTCAATTCCTTATCAAATTAACTTTCATTTAACATCAAAAATACACCTCAAATCACTGCTTAAACAGATCATACGAATTTTCATCAAAATCAAGCAAATCTTGCATTTAAAAGCCAAGATCATGAATACATCTATAAAACCTTTTATAAAACACAATTTTAGGATTGAGAACTTAGGAATTTCAGTAAAGAATTGAGATTTTAGAGGAGAAGGACGTTCTTACCTCCAAACTTGAGTTTTCTCCCTTTTTGGAACCAAATTCTTGAAAAACCACTTAGCAAATGGTGAGGTTTTGATGAGGAGATGATTAGCAATCAAAAGAGAATTGAAAAGAGGTATTTAGGTAGCAAAATCAGAGGAAAAAGCTCTGGAGAAAGATGTTTGGTTTGAGAGAAAATGAGAGAAAAGGGAAAATAGAAATTATGGAAAGTTAGTTGGAAATGACAAAATATCTTCCCTCCACTTTTTATTTTATTTAAAAACCTTTAATAAATCATTTAATATCTTAGAAAAATCTGGAGATACGGAAACTGCTTCAGCATATCATCCTTCCGTTCCCACGTGGCTTCCTCAACACCATGGTGCTTCCACAACACCTTTACCAATTCAATGGTCTTGCCACGAAGAACCTTGCTGTCCGAATCCAGAATCTTCACCGGTTCCTCATCATAGGTCAAATCCGGATTCAATTCCACTTCCTCCACAGGCATCACATGCGAAGGATCTGATCTATACTTCCGGAGCATAGAAACATGAAACACATCATGAATCTTCTCCAACTCTTGAGGTAGCCTCAACTTGTACGCAACAGGACCCACACACTCAATCACCTCGTATGGTCCAATGTACCTAGGGCTCAACTTACCCTTCCGGCCAAACCTCATCACCTTTTTCCAAGGCGAAACCTTCAAAAACACACGGTCACCCACCGCATACTCTATCTCCTTACGCTTCAAATCCGCGTAAGACTTTTGCCGATCAGAAGCTGTCTTCAAACGCTCAAAAATGAGCTTCACCTTCTCGGTGGTTCCTTTCAACAAAGCCGGCATCGAAACCAACCTCTGTCCTGTTTCAGCCCAACAAAGAGGAGTCCTACACTTCCTCTCGTACAAAGCCTCATAAGGTGCCATTTGAATACTTGCTTGATAACTATTGTTATAGGCAAACTCCACCAAAGGCAAATGTTTCTCCCAAGAGCCTTGAAACTCAATCACAAAGCACCTCAACATATCCTCCAAAATCTGGATAACTCGCTCGGACTGACCATCCGACTGAGGATGATAAGATGTACTGAAATTCAACCTTGTACCCAAAGCTTGGTGCAAACACTGCCAGAAACGCGATGTAAACCTCGGATCCCTATCCGACACAATCGACTTAGGCACACCATGCAGCCGCACAATCTCAGCAATGTACAGCTCCGCAAGCTTATCCAAAGAAAACGTAGTATGCACAGGCAAGAAATGCGCACACTTCGTCAGGCGATCCACAATCACCCATACTGAATTCTTCTTCGATGGTGACAAGGGTAAACCAGATACAAAATCCATGGTAATCCTTTCCCACTTCCATTCAGGGATTCTCAACGGTTGCAACAACCCTGAAGGAACCTGATGCTCAGCCTTAACTCGCTGACACACCATGCACTTGCTCACAAACTCTGCAACATCCTTCTTCAAACCCACCCAATAGTACTCATCACGAAGATCACGATACATCTTAGTACTACCAGGGTGCATAGCAAAAGGACTACTATGACCTTCAGTCAAAATAGCACGCCTCAACACAGCATCATTAGGCACTACTATCCGACTCCCAAAACACAACACTCCATCATCATTAAAACAGAAATCCGAAGGCATACCCTCCGTGATATCCTGAACATGCGGTACCAAGGAATCATCCAGCAACTGCTTTTCCTTGATCAACTGAACCAAAGATGGTTTCACTTGCAACTCAGCCACAAGACCACCATCACGCGAAATACTCAAACTGGCAAACATAGCCCTCAGCTCAACAGCTACCTTCCTACTCAAGGCATCCGCTACAACATTAGCTTTCCCAGGGTGATACTCAATCGTCAAATCATAATCCTTGAGCAACTCCACTCAACGTCGCTGCCTAAGATTCAACTCCTTCTGAGACATCAGATACCTCAAACTCTTGTGATCCGTGTACACAGTACACTTCTCACCATACAAATAATGCCTCCAGATCTTCAAAGCAAAAACCACCGCAGCCAACTCAATGTCATGCGTAGGATAATTGCGCTCATGCACCTTCAACTGCCGCGATGCATAAGCCACAACCTTACCCTCTTGCATCAACACACATCCCAAACCAACATAGGATGCATCACTGTAGACCACAAACTCTTTCCCTGATTCAGGTTGAACCAAGATAGGAGCTTGCGTCAAAGCTGCCTTAAGCTTCTCAAAAGCCTGTTGTCTCGCTTCCGTCCATTCATACTTAACATCTTTCTGCAACAACTTCGTCAAAGGTGCAACAATCTTAGAAAACCCATCCACAAACCTCCGGTAGTATCCCGCCAAACCAAGGAAACTACGAACCTCATGAACAGACTTAGGAACCTTCCAATTCATCACCGCCTCAACCTTCTGAGGATCAACACGAATCCCCTCAGCAGAAACCACATGCCCAAGGAACACCACTTCCCATAGCCAGAACTCACACTTGCTTAGCTTAGCATAAAGCTGATTCTCCAACAAAGCTTGCAGCACAATCCTCAAATGCTCTTCATGCTCCTCCTCAGTACGCGAGTACACGAGGATATCATCAATGAACACCACAACAAACTTGTCCAGGTATTCATGAAACACACAATTCATCATGTCCATGAAAGCTGCAGGAGCATTTGTCAACCCAAACGGCATCACAAGGAACTCATAATGCCCATACCTCGTCCTGAAAGTTGTCTTAGGCACATCCACATCCTTCACCTTCAACTGATAATACCCTAACCTCAAGTCAATCTTAGAGAACACAGCTGCTCCCCGAAATTGATCAAAGAGATCATCAATTCTCGGCAAAGGATATCGATTCTTGATAGTCAACTTATTCAGCTGACGGTAATCAATGCACATCCTCATAGTGCCATCCTTCTTTTTCACAAACAAGACCGGTGCACCCCAAGGCGACACACTTGGCCGAATGAACCCACGATCAAGCAACTCTTGCAACTATGTCTTCAGCTCCTTCAACTCTTTAGGTGCCATTTTATAAGGGGTAATGGACACAGGAGTTGTATTCTCATACAGCTCAATCCCAAACTCCACCTCGCGATTAGGAGGTAAACCAGGCAACTCCTCAGGGAACACACCAGGGAACTCTCGCACAACCCTGATATCTTGTGCACGCAACTCCTTAGAGCTAGGATTCATCACAAAAGCTAGATAAGCTTCACAACCTTGCCTCAGCATCCTGCTCGCCTCCAATGTAGACACCATATTGGCAAGAAACTTCACATTCTCACCAACCACAACCACCTCATAATCATCCGCAAGCTTCAACGAAACTCGCTTATTTTCACAATCCACAACAGCACGATGCTCAGCAAGCCAATCCATACCAAGGATTACATCAAAACCATAGAAAGGCAACTCCATAAGATCAACATGAAAAACATGATCTTGAACAACCAAAGGACACCTTCTATAAAGCTTTCGAGTCACAACAGTCTCACCAAAAGAACTAGTGACACGAACACCAACATCCAAAGACTCAACAGGCAAACCAAGCAATTCAGCATGCTCACGCAAGATGTAAGAGTGCGTAGATCCAGAATCAATCAAGGAAAGTAATGACAAGGATTGCAAAGTAAAGGTACATGCGATCACATCCGCTTCATTCCTTCCCTCCCGCTGAGCATACACCCTGGCTTGGCCACCACCCTCAGGCTGAATAGCCACAACATGGGCTACACCTCGGCCACCCTCCTCTCTCCGCTGGAAATTACCACGGCCACGCCCACGACCTCTCTGTGGTGCAGCAACAACAGGAGCACGCACTTGGCCACCAGCCAACATAGGACACTCTCGCCTCAAATGATCCGCAGATCCACAGCTCCAGCACCCATTTCCAGCTGCCGCAACAGGAGCTTGCACCTCCCTCACAGCTCGAGGACAATCACGCTTCATGTGACCACGTGAACCACACGTCCAACATGCACTCGGATCAGCTCTAGCATTACCTCCCCGAGCAGGCGCACCACCACCTCGCTTAGCTGAGGACTGATACTTCTGATCACGTCCCCTCTTGTTCCGTCCACCACCGGAACTATATTCAGTTGCTCGCTTGCCAGCACTTGACCCAGCACTCTTAGCAGATAAACCCAAGTTCATCTCAATATCCTTTGCTCGACCCACCAGCACATCGAAATCACTATACTCGGTAGCCAGCACATACATCTTAACCTCCGTCACTAAACCATAACGGAACCTTTCACACCTCTCCCGCTCATCCGGGACAAGCTCAGGTGCGTATTGACTGAGTCGAACAAAATGCACTTCATACTCAGCCACAGTCATGCTCCCCTGGGTAAGAGACATGAACTCTCGCTTCTTTTCGTCTAGGTACCTCACACCTAGATACCTTCTCTTGAACACATTCTGGAAGAATGTCCAAGTTACATCAGCCTCAGCCATCCCAGAGATCGTGGTCGTCCACCACGTATATGCATCATCCTGAAAACTTTGATTAACCAACTTAAAACTTTGATTAGAGGTTGAGAACGAGATTTACCTCCAATCCTTGCTTCCCTCAATGAATAACAAGTTTTCCTTAGCAAAATCTTGAAGAACTTGAAAGGATTTCTTGAAAATTGTTTAAGAAATATTAAGAGAGTGTTTGAGAGAAAAGAATTCTGGAGAGAAATGAATGAAAATTATGTTTGGCTGAAAATGAGGAGAATATGGTGGTTACGTGATGGAATCTCAAATTAACCACCTAATTAATTAAATAAAATAAAAACCAATTAAAGCTATTTAATTAAAATCATTTTAAACACATGTCATGTTAAGGAAAGACTAAATTTCCATAAAGCCCCTAAGGATTCTAAGATTTTGGATTCTCCTTTAAAAATCTCATTTTAAACACCACTCAAAATGTCCCATTTTCGAAACTCTTTTTGTAAAATTTATTTGACCAACCTCTTAAACATATTTTTAGAGGATTTTAGCGATTTTTACCAAATTTTCATCCTATCCCGATCCTTGATTACCTTAAATCACCTTACGCGATTCGAACCGTTATCGATCGGTCCAGTCCCATGTCTAAAACATCTAGGCCCAAAACTAGGGTGTTACAACTCTCCCCCACTTAGGAAATTTCGTCCTCGAAATTTTACCTGATGGAAAGTGGTGCGGAAACTGCTTCAGCATTCCGCCTTGCTTTCCCACGTGGCCTTCTCAACTCTTCGGTGCCGCCACAACACCTTCACAAGCTCTATCGTCTTGCCACGAAGAACTTTAGTGCTCACATTCAGAACCCTCACTGGTTTCTCATCATATGACAGATCCGGATTCAACTCTATCTCCTCAACAGGAATCACATGCGAAGGATCCGATCTATACCTCCGCAACATAGAGACATGGAACACATTATGTATCTTTTCTAGCTTCGAAGGCAATATCAACCGATATGCCACAAGACCGATATGCTCCACAACCTCGTAAGGTCCAATGAACCTTGGGCTAAGCTTACCCTTACGCCCAAATCTCATCACCTTCTTCCAAGGCGATAGTTTCAAAAACACATGTTCGCCAACCGCGAGCTCAATCTTCTTACGCTTCAAGTCTGCGTAAGACTTTTGCCTATCCGATGCAGCCTTCAAATTCTCACAAATGAGCTTCACCTTCTCGGTGGTTCCCTTTAACATGCCTGACATCGAAATCAACTTTGGCCCAACTTCTGCCCAACAGAGAGGGGTTCTACATCTTCTCCCATACAAAGCCTCGTATAAAGCCATTTGGATACTTTTCTGGTAGCTGTTATTATATGCAAACTCAACCAACGGCAAGTGCTTCTCCCAAGAACACTGAAAATCTATCACGCAGCATCTCAACATATCCTCAAGCACTTGAATCACACATTCCGACTGTCCATCCGTCTGAGGATGATATGAAGTACTGAAATTCAACCATGTACCCAACTTGATGCAAACATTCCCAAAATCGCGCTATAAACCTCGGATCCCTATCTGACACTATAGACTTTGGTACGCCATGCAATCGCACAATCTCGGCAATGTACAGCTCAACCAGCTTATCCAAGGTATACGTAGTATGCACAGGCAGAAAATGTGTACACTTCGTGAGCCGATCTACAATCACCCAAACCGAATTCTTCTTTGACGGTGACAACGGCAACCCAGACAAAAAATCCATTGTAATTCTTTCTCATTTCCATTCTGGGATTCTCAAAGGTTGCAACAACCCAGAAGGAACCTGATGTTCAGCCTTCACTCGTTGACAAACCATGCACTTACTAACGAATTCAGCTACATCCTTTTTCAACCCCACCCAGTAGTACTCATCTTTCAAATCACGATACATCTTTGTACTACCAGGATTCATAGCAAAAGGACTACTATGAGCTTCAGTCAGAATAGTGCGCCTCAACTCAACATCATGTGGCACCACTATTCGACTTCCAAAGCACAAAACATCGTCATCAATAAAGCTGAAATCCGAAGATCTACCCTCCGCAATATCCTGAACATGCGAAACAAGGGAATCATCAAGCAATTGCTTATCTTTGATTGACTGAATTAGGGATGGTTTCACTTGCAATTCCGCAATAAGACCACCATCACGCGATATGCTCAAGCGAGCAAACATCGCCCTCAACTCCACAGCCACTTTCCTACTCAAAGCATCAGCTACAACATTAGCCTTGCCCGGGTGGTATTCGATCGTCATATCATAATCCTTAAGCAACTCCACCCAACGATGTTGCCTAAGGTTCAACTCCTTCTGAGACATGAGATACTTCAAACTCTTATGATCCGTGAACACGACACACTTCTCACCATACAGGTAATGCCTCCAGATCTTCAAAGCAAACACAACAGCCGCAAGCTCAAGATCATGAGTAGGGTAGTTATGCTCATGCACCTTCAACTGTCTAGATGCATAAGCTACTACCTTACCTTCCTACATCAACAAGCAGCCCAAACCAACAATGGACACATCACTATAGACCACAAACTCCTTACCGGACTCAGGCTGAATCAGAACAGGAGCTTGCATCAAAGCTTCCTTCAGCTTCTCAAAAGCTTGTTGCCCCGCATCCGTCCACTCGAAACGAACATTCTTCTGCAACAACTTGGTCAAAGGTGCAGCTATCTTTGAGAAACCCTCGACAAACCTACGGTAATACCAAGCTAGACCAAGGAAACTTCGTACCTCCGTTACCGACTTAAGCACTTTCCAACTCATCACAACCTCTACTTTGTGCGGATCAACGCGAATACCCTCAGCTGACACAACATGTCCAAGGAAGACCACCTCCCCAAGCCAAAACTCACACTTACTTAGCTTAGCATACAATTGGTTTTCCAACAACGCTAGCAAAATGATTCTCAAATGTTTATCATGATCCTCCGTGATACGAGAGTACACAAGGATATCATCGATGAATACCACCACAAACTGATCCAAAAATTCATGGAATAAACGATTCATCATGTCCATGAAAGCTGCAGGTGCGTTGGTCAAACCAAACGGCATCACTAAGAAATCATAATGCTCGTACCTTGTCCGAAAAGTTGTCTTAGGTACGTCCACATCCTTCACCTTCAGCTGGTAATATCATGACCTCAAGTCTATCTTAGAAAACACTGAGGCTCCGCTAAACTGATCAAAGAGATCATCAATCCTAGGCAAGGGATACTTGTTCTTGATCGTCAACTTGTTCAGTTGCCGATAATCTATGCACATTCGCATTGTCCCATCTTTCTTCTTTACAAACAAGACCGGTGCACCCCAAGGTGACATATTCGGCCGGATGAAACCTCGATCCAACAACTCCTGCAGTTGCGTTTCCAATTCCTTTAAGTCTTTAGGTGTCATGCGATAAGGAATAATGGACACCGGATTCGTATTCTCGTATAACTCGATACCAAACTCAACTTCCTTGTTTGGTGGCAACCCAGGCAATTCCTCCGGAAAGACATCCGGAAAATCGCGAACGGTTCAGATATCCTGCACACGCACATCCCTTTTGCCAGGATTCATCACATAAGTAAGGTAAGCCTTACAACCCAACCTCATCATAAGGTTTGCTACCAAAACCGAAGTCACATTCGACAAGAATTTCACATTCTCGCCGACTACCACTACTTCATAATCATCGACCAGCTTTAAGGTGACCCGTTTGACATCAAAGTCAACCACAGCTCTATGCTCAAACAACCAATCCATACCAAGGATCACATCAAACCCGTAGAAGGGTAACTCCATCAAATCCACAAGAAAAACATGACCTTGCACAAATAAAAGGCATCTCCTATACAACTTCCTAGTGACTACAGTCTCACCAAAAGAACTAGTCACTTGCATTCCTACTTCAAGCAACTCAACAGGTATATCAAGAAAATGTGCATGCTCACTCAAGATATAAGAATGCATAGATCCAGAATCAATCAAAGCCAGCAATGATAAAGACTGAAGAGCAAAGGTACCTGCGATAACATCAGTATCATTGCGCTCCTTGTGCTGAGCATAAACCTTGGCAGGACCGCCTCCCTCAGGCCGAACTGCAACCACATGTGCAATGCCTCTCTGATCCTCGTCTCTCCTCTGGAAGTTCCCTCGGACGCGCCCACGGCCTCTCTGAGGTGCAGCCACAGTAGGTGCACGTCCCTGGCCTCCACCAGCCAACAAGGGACACTCCCGCCTTATGTGATATGTTGAGCCACAATTCCAACATGAATTCCCTGTCGCCACAACAGGAGCCTGAACCTCTCTAGCTGCTCGAGGAAAATCTTGCCTCAGATGGTCCCTCGATCCACATGTCCAGCATGTGTACTGCTCGGACCTCACTCGGCCTCCTTGGACTTGACCCGGAGCACCTCGCCTCCCCTCAAGCTGATGTCTCCTATCTCGACCTCTTTTGTTCCGTCCACCCCCAGAACTATGCTCAGTTGCTCTCTTCCCAGAGCTAGAACCAACACCTCGCGACGACAAGCCCAGATTATGTTTGATGTCTTTGGCTCGACATACAAGCACATCGAAGTCGATGTAGTCCGCAGCTAACATATACATCTTGACTTCCTTTACCAGCCCGTACTGGAAGCGATCACATCGGTGCCTCTCATTTGGTATCAGCTCAGGGGTATACTGGCTCAGGCATACGAACTGGACCTCGTACTCAGCCACGGAAAGATTGCCCTAAACTAGAGACATAAACTCACGTTTCTTCTCGTCCAAGTATCTCACCCCCAGATACTTCCTCTTGAAGGCACCTCTGAAAAACTCCCAATCTACCTCATTGGGTTCCAAACCAATAGTGGTAGTCGTCCACCAGCTATAGGCATCTCCTTGCAACAAGGAAACTACGCATCACAGCTTGCGCACATCGTTGCATCCCATTCGATCCATGATACGGATCGTACTCGCTAACCAGGCTCCAGACGCCTCAGGAGACATTCCAAAGAACTCCACGGCTTCTAGGCTCCTCAAACTCTCCAATGGTAAGCCCGCCTGCCCAGCTGCAAGGGCTTATACATGCGCTCCGGCAACAGCAGCCTGAAACGCCTTGGTGATCACCTGAACCAACGGCGTTAGATCACCCAAACCCGGACCAGCAGGTCCTTGCTGCTCCTGCTCCCCACCTCCACGTGGTGGTGGAGGAGGTAGGTTTCCACCATGAGGGACATCAGCCCCTTGTTCACCCTGGTCGCACTGAGGCACCATTGTATTCGACCTCAGCTCTCTCCTCGGACCCATAGTGCTATTTTAAACAAGGCATAACAACAAAAACAAATCAAACCATTTAGGCCAGCCTCAAGCAAGGATCCAAGTTTACAAAAACATTTAATTAGTGTAATAAGGCAATGGGCACCCCGATTTCCCTCAACATAGCATAGCATACAATGAAACATCATGGTCAACATGCATTCCATCATCCAAAATCAGCACATATCAACATCGCATCATCATCATGCAATCATATTCATTTCACATGCGATTCACATCAATCAAGCATAGCATAAGCTTCATAATTCAACCAATTGCATGCTTTTCAAACAACATACGTCAATACATATCAATTTCACATACCAACATCCCCAATTCTTTCGTAAGCAGGAAGATACCGCCACAGCACAAAAAGCAGGAGGGAAGATGAGGCGGAAGTAGCAGAAAATAGACCTTGATCGAGCCAAGCCACATGGCAGCTTCTACTGAGGGAAGCTGAGGAAGCCTTGCTGAGCAGAGCAGACCGATGACGAGGCAGTAAAAGCTAGGCCGCAGCAGCATTTCGCCAGAGAGAAAAATGAGCAAAGTGGTAGTCGACTTGTAGAGCATTTAACGCTGAATTTTTCTACACACTTTGCGTGGCATCTGAAGCTCGAGAAAAGGAAGAAAATGTGGAAGGAAAGATAAAGTTGGACTCTTGGACAAAAGTGTATATTTTAATAAATTAGAAAGATTTACCTCTTTAATAAAGTCTAGTCCAAGTCCAACTTAACTTCCTTTCCAAGAAGGATTTATGCCTACACCTTCCCCTATATAAGGGCTTGCCGCCATGGAGAGAACACATCACATCGGATCGAGAAGAGAGATTGAGCTTAGGATTAGTTTCATTATGTTCTAATTTTCTAAGGGTTAGGATTAGTTTGTTTAGTAGTTGTGTGAAAACTCTTGTACTTAATTTTTGTTCTTAATGCAATAAAAGTTAAGGTTTGCTTATTTTGACTTTAATTATTTTTGCATTCTACTTGAGAGAGGGTTTGTAAGATCATGCATTTGTTTAATATCGGGAGAGTTGAGCTCACGAAAGGAATAAGTATGGTTTTCGCCCCATGTGGTATTAACTAACTCGGCCTAGGGATAGGTTAGAGTTTAACCGGCTAAAAGAAGTGTATGAACAATTGGTGTTTGCCCTTTGATTCACGTTGGGAAGTATCATCAGAGTTCAGTCATCAACCAGCGTTCCATGCTTAGGGATAAGGCAGAATCACCCAAGGACGCTTTGCTAAGCCTTAACTGTATCTGTCCACTAGCAAGGGATTGACGCGGTAGGGACTTAGCCATTACGGACACAACATGGATTTAGGTCACTACCACGGCAGTAGTGCGTTGCTACATTCAAGACAGAAACGAAGTCAAGAGGATTCCACACTACGACACATTCTAATCCAGTCGATCTTCTCATCTTGATTACTTCATTATTTTACTAGATTTCCTTAGTTTAGTTATCTTTAGATTATCTCAAATCACCCAATTAATTTGTATTTTTACTTTTTTTATTTTGCATATAAGGGAGTAGATCCGAAGGTTGAGTACCAATCCCTGTGGAGACGATACTCTTATACTTATCCCTATATTACTTGCTTCGTGTATACTTGCACAAATTGCGGAGCACTATTTACACACAACACTTAATAATTTAGTTTAAGTTTTCTATGGTATTTTTTTATGTTTAAGCATATAAATTTGAAAGGTTTCTTGTATTTATAAACACGAGATTCCACCTCCATTTAAATTGGGTAATGATTAGATTTAGACGAGTGAGTTGATAAGATGGTGTAAGTTACCCCTTTTGAGGTGAACATTTGAATAGAAGAATATATAATTAATTGGGACATGGATGGAGTTTTATAAAGATAATCTATTAAATTCATGGTTACATAAATAACAAGCATTATGTATGTAGTAAGATACTTGCTATAATTTGATAGACATGGAAGGGCCATGAAAACAGAATCCAAGGAAATTTATAAGTCATGACTAAAGAACCAAGATAATGGCTTGCATGTCAAGTAATGTAAATCTTGAGAAATTAAGTTCTTTAATAGGACTTGATAGGTATGTAAGAATACTTACCTATCATTAGTTACTATGATAAATAAGGGTTTTTGTTTAAAGTCTATGTGATAAAATCTTATATCTAAGGCATGTATATCTGATGTCTTGCCTATTAAGGAACCACATACTTGATTTCTAAACTTAATTCTTGCATGATAAATATGTTATGATGATAGCATGATAAGTTTGATATTAAATGATAACTTTAGTGATAAGTATCATACATTGTTGAGTTATGACTTAATACTTGGAATCCTGGAGGTTGTATTACGTGTTTGTAAAATCAATTGAGCATTGGCTTGAGAATCGGAAATTCATGGGAAAAGGAAAAGATTAGATTAAAGTAAGTTTTAGTAAAAATGTTTAGGTCCCTACTACTACCTCACTAAGCAACAATTGCTTCTTTTATTCCTTCGTTTCATTTCAGTGTATGTGTGCTTTCGGATCTCTCCTGAGCTGGGATGTGATCGCAAGTATCTGATTAGGTTACGAACTAATATCGTTAGAACTCCTAAGAGGTGGCACAGTATTATTAAGATGCATGGTGTATATAGATCCATGATTAATTATTTTAAGTGTATAATTGTATATTTGTGCAAGTTTTGTAATGGTCCCTTAATTAATTTGTGATTGCTTGCTTTATCTGATTTGAATAGCCAGTAGTATTATTGTAATTGCATGGATATCTATAGAAGCTTAGTGTAGTAATCTACCTTGATGCCTTGTACGTTGTGAATCGGTACATACCCGAATTAAAATGAGTTAGACCCTAAATACCAATAACGTGATTTGATGATTAGCTAAATGGTTAGGATAAACATTTGGTAATTAGTCGGTTCAAATGTTAACGAGGTTAATAATATGCATGAATGACAAGTACTAAAATGTGATAGAAGAAATAAAGTAAACCCTGAATGATTTTTAAAAAGTTTCAAATTATTCATATTTTTGGAAGCATGATCATTAATTTTAGAGTTTAGTTATCAAAATGTGTGTATGTTTTGCTTCTTAACACTTCCTAATTCGGCTTACTCCTAAGCCGAATTTAGGGGTGTTACAGACGTAAGTGTAAAACATCTTTGTATTGGACCGAGCTTAACAAGAGGAAGATTGTGGGGTTAGATTTGATTAGACAATCCGAGGAGAAGGTTCATATCATCAAAGAAAGATTCCAAGCGGCTTTTAATCGTTAGAAAGCTTATGCAAATCAGAGACGCAAGCACATCTAGTATGAGTTTGGTGACAAGATGTTCCTCAAGGTGTCATCGTGGAAAAGAGTATTCCACTTTGGGTGGAAGGGCAAGTAGAGCCTGAAGTTTATCGAGCCGTATGAGATTCTTGAGAGGGATGGGCTCGTGGCATACCAGTGTGCATTGCTTCCGAAGATGGCACACATCCATAATGTGATGCATGTGTCTATGTTGAGACGCTACCGTTCCGACCCTTCGCGTGTCATCCCGCTTAAAGAGATCGAGATCAATACTGGTTTGACCTATGAAGAAGAGTCGATAAGAGTTTTGGCAAAAAGAGTCAAAGAGTTGTGTAACAAGTGTATTCCTCTAGTTAAGATGTTGTGGAGAAACCATGGAGTCGAAGAGACTATGTGGGAGACGGAGGAGGACATGAGGTTGCTTTACTCGCATCTTTTTCCATCATTTAAATTTTGAGGATGAAATTTTCTTTAAGAAAGGGAGAGTTATAACGACCTGAATTTCAAAATTCGATGGTCGGTTTAACCCAGAGTGTGGGCTTTGTGGTTGGGTCAAGAGTTGGGCCTTTGAGAGCCTTGGTAGGTTTGTTTTTTGTTATTGGGCTTGGTTATTGATTGGGTGATGAGTTGGGAGGATGATGGAGGGGTAATGAGATAATTACCTCTTTTTAAAGAAAGACTGAAGAGGGCTTCTTTATTTCTCTACAGAAAAAGCTTTTGGGGTGAGATCATCTTGTCCCTTGTCTTCTCTCTTCATCCATACTCATCTCCGTCCCAAGAACCAAAGTCTAAAGGTGGAATCTTTGTATTTTGGATTGTGGATATCATATTTTGGGTTTGAGACAAGTTGTTTAACATTCAAGGATCTACACTTTGAGGTAAGAATCAACAAGTTTTTTGGTGGAAGAGAAGTATGAGTTTAGTGGGGGGTTTTGGATAGAAATGTTTAAGGGTGGTTTAATCTCGTTTTCAAGCCCTAAGTGTAAGTTTAGTTGGTTTTCCTCCTTCTGCAAAGTTGTGATCTGTTTTACAACTTCCTTGTTTACTGAAACAAGTGGGAAATTCCTCTAAGGAACTTGTGAAGGGGAAGGCTTGAAGAGCTTGGCTAGAGGCTTCCTTTCCAACTTTAGAATCAAGGTTAGTACACTACTAACTCCTACGCCTTCATGGGCATTATAAATTTGATTGCTTTGTTGCTTGAATTTGATGTTTGTGGTTGATTTGGGTGTTAGAGGTTAGAGACCTTCTTTAGTTGCATAATCCATATTTCATGTTAATAATATGTAAAAATAGTATTAAACCACCTTAAACATTCTAATAAGATGTATAATCGAGTTATTAAGCTAATGGTTGCGATTAGGGGGCTTGGAAAGCGATTTCCTGAGCTTAGGAAGTCATTTTTGGGCTTTGGTATCAGTATGCGGAGACGAAGTTATAACCCCCTCAACCCAGTCGGGCCGATAGACCGAATCGAACGGATCACACAGGGAATATTGAAGTAAACCGGAAAAGTTTACCTCAATAAACGACCCTTTTTTTCTTTTTATCTTGTTTAGATGCAATTTAGGTTCCTAGGTGTTCGTATACAAGTAGTGGATATGACATCAACACAATTGCCAATTAATTAGAACCAATTAAGGATTAAGGACCATTTTGTAAATTTGATAAATTACGAGGGCTTTTACCAAATTGAAGTTACCAATCTTCAATTAGATTCATTACATACTTCTAGGTGAAATTTCAGCTCAACAAGACATTTACAACTCATTCCATTGCATGCAAGCAAAACATAGACCAAAATGCAAGAAACAAAACTCAGGACACTTCAAATACAGATCCAACGGTCGAGTGTTTCGGATCAGAGGCAAAATGTTCCGAAACGAGCCTCACTGTTCCAAATCTCCAAGGCCATTACAGGCCATTGTTCCGAAACAGGTAAGGGCGTTCCGAAAGGCCTGGGCCTGCAACTTCCCAAAAAGCTGGTTTTAATCAGTGTTTACCCTCTGGCATCATCCCGACACATGCCCTAACATACATACAACTTAAATACACATTAATGACCACATATACGAAGCACAAGCATCATCATAACATTATTCTCACAAGCTACAGCTCTAAAGGCATGCTTCCTAGATGTCAAAAGCACCAAAAGGCTAAAGTCCAAAAGCAAGCATATTCCAAAACTCAAAGGCCATTTACAAGTCCAAAATTGCATCACAAACTTGCTTAAAACCAGAAATCAACAAATCATTAATAATCAATGCATCGGACACCCTCTTTGCCCTTATTACACTAGTTCAAAAGCTCAACATACTTTTAGCAAAATGTCTTGGTGTGATTCCTCGAAGATGCTGCCTCCAAAAGCCTAATTATCTGCATTGATGAAACAAAAATAGCATAAGCATACAAGCTTAGTGAGGATTGCTCAAAACCACAAGAATCATCAATGCACAAAACTGTTTTTCACTCTTTTCAAAACTAACATGCCTTTCTTGATAAACCATACACCTTTTCATCAAACTCATTGTTTTAAACATCACGCAACATGATCCAATCAAAATCAGCAACTAAACCATTGCTACTCATTTACCAAGCCTTGCAAGCATAAACACCATTATGCTAAGCTTAAACCAAAACATGCATTAACACCATTTCCCTCAATAGTTCATTTCATTATAATGACTCAAAAGTGATAAACAACAATCTCAAAAACATATATCGAGTACACGGATTACTAAGAGTTGTCCCACACCCTTCATACACTCTACCGGCATTACAATGTTCACACACGAGAGTGACCCTCCATCGTTGTGACACCCGTGGTGGAGTATTCGGTACAATCACAACCCCTCAACACCACTCATCGGTAGATGTATAATCCATTAACGAGAGACGGGACAAAACACAAGGTTCGCACCCGGGAGCTACCCTCAACCGTTGCAACCTTAAATAATCCTCAATCGTTATGGTACTTGGATGGAGTATTCGGTACAATCAGAACCCCTCAACATCCAAAGCGACTTGTTTATAGTGCACTCAATCCTATAGCCGGCTAACTATATCCACTTTCACTTATAAAACATTTTATTCAACATCACTTGCCAATATAACCCATAACTCATGCATAACTCACTATTTTTACAAAGCATTCATTATAAGCCATCAACAAGCATTAAATCATGCTTAAAACCTCATACATCAACACATGCATACAAGGACCACTTACCTAGTGCATCCTTAAACCACATGGCATCATCATACATAATTTATATTCTCAAAACATGCTTTAAAACAGTAGGTAAATGCATTTAAAATCAAGTGCAACCAATGGCTCATAACTAGAAAAACCGAGGGAGAAATTTTGATTTACTTACTTCCGAACTTAATAAAGCGTTTCAAGCTCTTATTAAGTTCCCAAAACCTTATCTAAAGCGTTTCCACGTAGGAAAACCAAATTCCACTCACCGACTCGTGAAACCACGCTTGCCGACGTGACTACTGATCGTCCGGAGCCTCCAAAACCACCTCGTTTGCTTCCGGATTACTATCCCCTATTTTCAACACATCAAAACAGAGGTTCAATGCATAAAAATGCATCCAAAACTCTAGCACACACAAGAAAACCCGCAGCCCTGCTGTAAAACGTCAAAACACTCATTTGAAACAACCGAAAACACAATCGATTGACCTCAAACCTCAACCCAGCCATTACCCAACTCATCCAACATATTCTAAGCATTAATCAACATCCAAAAACAACCTAAAACCCACCTTATACCTCCAGCAACCCAAATTCCTCAAGAATACCGCAAAATCTCACCCAAAAACACCTCAAAAACTATAGATCTCAAGGATTTCAAGATCTATATGATTAAGACTCCACTTCAACACCAAAAACCTTTCAAAACTCATTTATAAACAATCTCAAACCAACCAAACCAACCAAAGTCCGAAAATCACATTTTAAACCAATTTTTCATCAAGATTTCAAGAGTTTATTAATCTAACAGCAAAACCTCAATCCAAATCAGTATTAAAGAGTCAAATATCTTTGGAATTTCATTAAAGAACTTAGATTAGAGGGATAGCATAAAAATTACCTCCAATCCTTGCTTCTCCTCTAATTTGGCAAGATTTGCTTGAAGAAACTTGAAGGAAAATGGAATGAATCAACGGAGAAATAATAGAAATCAAAAGAGGATTAGAGAGAAATTTTTTTTTGGAGATTTCAGAGAAAATGAGAAGTGTTTGGCTGAAGTGAAAGAGAGAAATGAAAAGCTCGTCAAAAATTTCATTAACCGAATAACTAACTTTTTAATTAAACATAATTAAAAGCAATTTAATTTTAATAACATTTAAAACACATGCCAAATTAGGGAAAAGGCATAATTTCATAGTATCTCCCTAAAGATTCTACGACTTTGACTCTTCTTGAAAAACATTTTTTCCAACTTTTAAATCTTTACATTTTGGTCACTACCCAAAATGTATACTTTCGAAACCCCGTTTTGTAAAATTGATTTGACCAACCGCTTAAATATAATTTTAAAGGATTTTTGGAATTTTCATCATATTTTTATCCTATCCCGAACCTCAATCTCCCTAAACCACCTTTTAACAGTTCGAACAACCGACACCAGTTCCACCGGCCCAACCCGACTCACCAAAACGTTTAAGCCCAAAACCGGGGCATTACAAAAGTATTGATACCCTAGTGTTCTGGATTTAAGAACAATGTTCCACTAAGATGAACTATGAAGGGTGGTACCAGTACGGTGTTCAACCAGTACCGGTACACCTTGTAATGAGGTATCATTACGGTTCGACCTGTACTGGTACGCATAGGCTAGAAGAAATTACAGTGAGCTCAAATCGTATCTGTACGCATGTGAGTATCGATACCCAAGGGCCAGTACCGATACCCACTAGGTAATATGCCCGAAAAATACAATTTGATTTTGAGGGGCTTATAATTCGAGGACCATGTCCCAATGGGCTTCTAATGTGGGAAAATAAATGGTAAAATTGAGAAACCGAGATTTAACCCTCATATACGAGAATGAGGTGAAATAACTTGGTAAAGCCTTGGTGACTTGTTTGTAATAGTAACCATAGGGATCCTTGGTGGATTGTGTGATGTTATGTGTCAAGTAAGGGCACCTGTGTGGTAGAGTCACCTTGGTTGATGGGATTGGAATACCCAAAGAGCATGTTGCAACACCATGAGATGAGATGTCTGATGTACGTTCTTGAGACTATGTGACATCAGGCCTCATCCGATGATACTTGATGAGAGATTCCAAGTACGAGTGTACGCTCCCTAGGCTGTGTGACATCGGGCCTCACTCCGAGTGTATGTTCCTGAGGCTATGCGACACCAAGCCTCACTTGAGGTTTGTGGTATGATGCGTATGATTGTTGTATGAGATTTTATGCATCCTTGTTGTTTACTATGTGTTTAGACGGCTAGAGATAACGTCAAATGTTATTGTATTTCTATGACATCATCTTTAGCTACATGCTCATATTTATGATTTGCATGAAGCATGATTGAGTGGAAGTGTATCTATTGAGCTTTGTTAGCTCAATGTTCGGAATTTTTGTTTCCATTCGCAGGTTAGCATGTTGTCGTGCATTGTTGGAGCACCATCAGGGTATGACTTCAGCATCGACTTGTTCCGACTACAGTAATTGGATTATGTTGGGCTATGTATTTGTAGGACCCTATGCTTGTATTGTAACTCTATTTTGGATTTTAAATCTTGAGTCGAATACTTTTAATTAAGGCTCCATGTAATGTTTTCAAATACTTATTTATGTTGAAACATTTGAACTTATTGGTTTTTATGGAAATGAATGTGTTTGGGCTAAACTAGGTTGAAAATTTTATGGTAATAGGTTGAGCTTGAGGCCCAAATGTGACATCCGGATTGACGGTGTTACAACTGTCAACTCTCGGCATCAACAAATCTATTGTTGAAATTTAGGATTTGTGAGTTAAGTTTAACAGCGTTAGATGGTATCCAATCGTTCACTGCGATAGATAATAGTCGGTGGTTGACGATAATGTGTAGTGGTTCGTCAAAGTTTAGGTTGACTAGTAATTTTTATAAATAAATATAAATGTTAAAAAAATTACATTGGAGAGAATTATAGGAGAGAGTTGTAAATATTTAATTAATAATTTTTAATTTAATTAACTTTTTATTTAGTATTAAATTTTTTTATTAAAAAATGTGCTCAGACAATATTGGCGTGATCAAAATATCTCATGTCACATTTTTTGGGTACATATGTTTCAATGGATGTCAACTGTTATAGTGATTTGGGAAACAAAACAATAATATAGCGGTACTTCTAAGTATAAAAAAATTAAGTACAGATTTGTCAAAAATGTTCATATTGTCTCCATCTTGCATGGTTCAAAGTCTCGACATTGTCTTGAGAATGTAATACAAAATCTATTAATTGGTTGAGTGGTCAAAGATGTTCATATTGCCTCCATCTTGTATGGTACTGTAACCCCCTAACCCGACCCAAGAGTTATGGGTTGAATCTAGGAAGTCGGGTTGAAAACGTGTCCCTCAAGTAAATAATTATTAGATTTCCGAAAATTAATATTCAAAATATTAATTAAAAACGGTGTTGTTTAACATTAAAATCCATATTTTAAAAACGCAGTCGTATAGATAAAGCAATCCAAAATAAGGTAGCAAAATATCCAATTAAAGTTCTCATGCATGCTAAAGAGTTTAAAATCCCAAATAAATATAAAATTAACCGAATTTACATAAAAACCCCAAATAATGAAATAACCGGAATAAAACTGAAATAAATCTGAAAACTAAAAATATTCATACTAAAATTGTAATAAATCTGATAACTGTGGTCCTCCAAGTACCGAACTCCTATGTTTGAGAATCTGAAATAGAAGCTAAGGGGAGTCAGCTATTAAGCTCAGTGTGTCTCTAAAGTGCATAAATCAGAGTAACACAAGAATCATTCGATCACAAGTCATTTTAGTAAGCAATCAAATACACATATATGCATAGCACGATGCAGCTAATTCTATGTCATGTACCCATCTACATCACCGTCCGAAGAGTAAGGTTCCCCTGAACCACTCTCTACATCGTCACCGAGTGCGAATTGGAATTCAGCCCGAAGGGTGAAACCAATGATCTTCCTCCGTACATTTTCCCACCCAAATGATATGACATGATTATTCCGATTCTATTCTGAATGCAAC